>SNQJ01S0189451.1:0-18117 GCA_010110895.2 Picea sitchensis | reverse complement strand
ATATATATATATATATATATATATAGAGAGAGAGAGAGAGAGAGAGAGATTTATTTAGTGTTAACAAGAACGTATGTGCGTTCCTGTTCCTAATAACGCACATGTATTTTAGGAATGTGCACATGCTTTAGGAACACATGTGTGTTCTTAGAGCACATGCACGTTCTTTTGAATTCAATTTTTTTTTGGGAGAGATTGAAAACTTTAGTGTACATGTGTATGTTGATTTGGTTGCCTCAGATTTAACTTCAGGATGACAAACCTAGTGGTTTAGTTTGCAAATTGATAAAAACCTCCATTTTTGTGAATACCTCTTTGTATCTATGTTTTTGACGTTATTTTTCTATAGGTTATAGAATTCAATTGTTGATGAAACTACAAACATATATAGAGTCACCCATGCAAGATTCCAAATATATAGTTTGTTTTTTAATTAATATTGTTTACTATTTTTAATCTATTTTTGTTTTAGCATATATCAAAATCTTAGAATACATACATCTTTTATTTATGCTATAACGTTTTGTCGGATTAACCGTTTCTAAAATGAGTTATATGCTACAATCTATGATATTATTTTTATTTTTATTTTGATCATGTTAATACCCTCTTAGCCTGCACAAATAAAAGACATTGTAATTTCAAGGATGTATTGTTGTTTTTTCATGTTTGCATTGCCACTAATGCATCATGAGAGACCATCATTACATTGCATTCACCCATATGCAATGGTTTATACTAGACCAAACATTTCCCATGCAATGAGAGTTTTGAGCAAGTATATGTCAAAACCATGCAAGGAACATTGGACAATTGTAAAGAGGGTTTTCATGTTTTTGCATGGAACTACAAATCATGGAATTTTCTACCAAGGAATCTTTGAACTAGGAAAAGTGTTAGATATAGATGAATTTGTTGACGTAGACTGGGTAGGATATTTGGATCACAAAATATCTACACATGGTTATGTGTTTAACCCATTTGGAGGAACAATAAGTTGGATGAGCAAGAGATAGTTTGTAGTTGCACTCTCAACTACAAAAGTTGAATACATGGAAGCCACTCATGCAAGTAAGGAAGATATATGTTTACAAATATTGTGTTTAGGTATTGGGTTTATATAGAAATTTTTAAGGTTATATTGTGACAATAAGAGTGCAATGTTTTTGGCAAAGAACCCTATTTATAATTCTACATTGAAGCATATTGATGTTAGTACCGCTTTGTGAGAGAAATGGTTGAAGACAAGAAGGTGTTGTTAGTGAAGGTTGACACTTTGAAGAATATTGCAGACTCACTGACAAAGTCTGTTAGTACTGAAAAGTTCTCTTGGTGCAGATAAGCAATGTACATTGTTGCCTTAATATGTTGATCTTGTAAAACTTAGGCTCCTTATATGCAAAGAAAGCAACAAGTGGGAGAATGTTGGGAATGTGATATATTATTTGCATGGTTATCTCCATTCATTGTATGTTACACCGGGGGGGTTTGACTGCCCTCCTCCCCCCCTCCCTCGGGGGTTTGGGGGCAGAGCCTCCGAAAAAAAAAAATGGGTTGTTTTTGGTATGTTTTGGTGCTTTTTTGCCGACGTTTTTTTGGCCCATTGTATAATTCTAGTCAAGGAATTAGGGTTGTAATCTAATCAGGTCTAACAAATTAGGGTTTTGGGTGCCATGGAAACATATATATTGTACATTGTAAATTGTGAAATTAATCCAATGAAAAAGTTAGAGGTATGTCTCTAAGGTTTTTTGGTTTTCCCGACTAAGCGTTTCCAAGGTGTATCATGTGTGTATGTTATTGTTATTCTTTTTGTTTTTATAAAGAATCTGTATGCATTGCTTTATTGTAAAGGTTTAAAACTACATTTTTTAAGTTCAATGTTAGCATTTCAATATTTCTTCATATCACCTTAACCATGTGGTCACTTAGTAAAAAATGTTCAAACATTTGTTCATGGACATTAAAACTTCCCCCTAATTATAGAATTTTGCATCCTCCCTTTCTCTAGTAACTTATCGGTAAACCCCCCATCGTTGATTGCATTGTCAATGAACATCGCTCTGCAACTAGGGTTTAGGGATTCACAGCCGCCACGAACTGTGCCCACAAGATGACAGCCCCGCAGGGGCTCATGAATCGCAGGGAGGGGGCGCCGACTGGCGTCTCCTACAGCCAAATCACGGCTAATGAAAATCCTGCAGTAGGAACAAAAAGGACGACTTTTGAGATGCCTCCATACATGAGCGCGAAGCTTCTAGCAGAAGGGACCTTCAAGGATCGGGAGATGGACATCGATCTGGCTAAGGAAAACGTCCCTACAAATGCCTCAGCCCCCTGGATGCTGGGTAAATGCATTCCACAGGCACCACAGGCCCCAAAATACGTCATAAGCTCGCCATGCATAGAAGAGCAGAAACAATACATGCGAGATAATGCCCTGGTAGGAAAGTTTTTAGGGCTTTGGCCCTCTGAGCGTGATCTGATAAAATGGATACAATACTGGTGGAAACCAAAAGGTCACTATGATCTACAACTGGGCTCGAAGGGGTTCTTCACAATCATCCTCCACAACCTAGATGATTGAAATCGCATCTTTGATGGAGGGCCATACTTCTACAACTCGGTTGGACTCTTCTTGAGATTCTGGATAGAAAAGTTCAGCCCCGAAAACGAAGACTTCGCCCATGCGCCAGTATGGATTAGATGGTACTCTCTTCCCCAGGAATTCTGGCTAGAAGAAGTCCTAGCAGGCATTGGCAATACCATTGGCATCTACGTTAAGTCCTCCGAAGCCACCAAGCAGCGGTGCTACACATCATATGCGCGAATCTGTGTGTATCTGAACATAGCGAAGCCGCTCACGGGATCCATCATGCTGGAATATCATGACAAGGACTGGTCTCAAACCATTGACTATGAACACATCCCCTTCCGATGCAGGAAGTGCCACGAACATGGTCATCTCTTCAGAGAATGCCCTCTCAATATGACTCACAAGGACGGGAACCAAGAAAGCGGAAAAGACAAGGAAGGCTTCGTACAACTAGCAGGGAGAAGGCGACAGGGAGGAAGAAAATAACCAGCTCAGGTAAGTAAAGATCCTTCCACCAGCAATAAGTTTGCAATTTTACAAGATCAACCAGAAAACCCCACAACCCCTACAAACCTGAATGTACCACCCCTGCACAATGAACCCCAGTACGTGGGCCAAGGTATTGAACGGCCCCCACAAAGTAAGGAATCGGACCTCCCTCCCCCAGGCTTGGCTCGGGATCCGCCAGACATGCAAGAGATAGAATATGGGGACGAGGAAATGGAGTTGGAGGAGAAGGACCTAGCCGGGGTGGATCTGGATCACCTTGAGCATGCCTATAGGCATCAAAAACTTTACACCATACCCAGGGATCAACTGAGGAAGGTGCACAAAGTATTTCTCAACTCTTCCGCAGGGTCCTCGGACCGGGCTAGCAAAGCCCTGGGAATCCAGGGCAGTCAAACAAAAAAACAAAATAAAGCTCAAAAAGACGAAAAGAAAAGGGGAAGGAAATCCACAAACAAGCTCATACAATAAATAGGAAACTTCATGGTAAAATCAGGGCAGATCCACCTGATCTCAGACAGCTTCCCTCCTCTCCCCACCCCCTCGTCATTATGAAGATCATATCTTGGAGTATCAGAGGCCTCAACGGACATAGCAAGCAAAAAATGCTACAAGAATTGATCTTAGTGGAAACACCAGACGTTGTATTGTTACAGGAAACAAAATGTACCTCAGAAGACATTGACCGACTACTTCCCTACTGCTGGAGGCAAGGGGGGGCGGTCTCAATAGACGCCATAGGAACGGCTGGAGGATTGGCTATTCTCTGGAACACCAACATTGTGCTGATGGAAAACTTTCACACAACCAGGTGGTCCATCACAACAGATTATAGGCTCATCGGCTCAAACAAGCCTAGACATCTGACCAGCGTCTATGGCCCGGCCAATCCAAGGGATAAGAAGGCTTTTCTCAAGAGCCTGAGTTACTTGTCCAACCTCACACAGTATAATATATGGATTGTTGGTGGTGATTTCAATATCATCCGCAGCCTGAAGGAAAAAAAAGGAGAATCAAGACGACTGGATCGAGACTCCTGAGACTCCAACAGCCTAATAGATGATCTTCGTCTCATTGATTTGGAGGCCAGCAATGGCATTCACAATTGGACAAACAGGAGAACAGGAATACATCAAATCGCTTGCAAATTAGACCGTTTCCTCA
The DNA here is from genome assembly GCA_010110895.2 of Picea sitchensis. Lineage (NCBI taxonomy): Eukaryota > Viridiplantae > Streptophyta > Pinopsida > Pinales > Pinaceae > Picea > Picea sitchensis. Next base: position 13,850 of record SNQJ01S0189451.1, on the reverse strand, counting down.
TTTCGGAATCTCTCATGATGGATGGCACGGCAATGGAATCCACTATCTTGAATCTCCCTGGTTCAGATCACTGGCCCATTCAACTATAGCTGGACGTCCCAGTCTCTCCTGGAAAGAAACCCTTCCAGTTTGAACAGTTCTGGCTAGATCACCCTGATTTCCGAGCAAATATCCAAGATTGGTGGAGGCAGGCAGCGATCCCTCACGGATCCAAAATGTATAGATTCCAGCAAAAGTTAAATAATCTTAAGAAAACGCTTAAACTTTGGAATAAGCATACTTTCGGCAGCATCTTTGACTCGCAAAAACAACTGTCAGAAAAAATGGGTGAGATTCAGCACCAGATCAGAGAGCAGGGGCTAACAGATGAGCTAAAATCCCAGGAAATTAGAGTGAATCAACAGATTGAAGATAGGAAAAGACAGGAAGAGATACTATGGAAATAGAAGTTGCGTACTCAACGGCTCAAGGAGGGGGAACGCAATACCAAATTCTTTCACCGAACTATTATCCATAGAAGGCACTCTAATAAGATCACGCATCTCATCTCGGATGAAGGGGAAACCATTCACTCCCATGCTGAATTGGAATCAAACTTGATCGATTATTTTCAAGACCTCCTCACAAACCCCATCCCAGATAGACATGAAGAAATCAATAAGGTCACAAGGCATGTGCCCTCCCTTGTAACCCAGGAGCAAAACACAGCTCTTCTCCGAACCTTCACAATCGAGGAAGTAGATCAAGCGCTTCATGACACCCCTAAGTGCAAGGCTCCTGGCCCTGACGGCTTCACCATCGATTTTTTCTACTATTGTTGGCCGATGATTAGGACAGAGGTTTGGGAAATTCTGGAAGACTCTAGAGTCACTGGAAAGGTCCTCCAGGCTCTCAATGCCACTTTTCTTACGTTAGTCTCCAAAGAGGGGAAGGCACACTGACCCAAGTAGTATAGGCCTATAGCTCTCTGCAATGTCATCTACAAACTCCTAACAAAAGTAATAGCCCGGAGACTCAAGCCGATCTTACCAACAATCATCTCCCCAGAGCAATCGAGGTATGTCGAGGGTAGACAAATCCTGGATAGCGTCATTTTGGCTCATGAAGTAATTCACTCCTTGCAGAAAACCAAAACCCTAGGTATGCTCCTCAAATTAGACCTCTCTAAAGCCTTTGATAAGATAAGCTGGGAGTATATGCGAGCAATGCTTTTAGCTTTTGGATTTAATCAAAACTGGGTAACTTGGATTTTAAATTTAACCTCCTCGGCTTTCTTTTCTCTTCTCATCAATGGTGTCCCCTCAAGACCCTTCTCCCCTTCAAGAGGGATTAGACAGGGCGATCCCCTGTCTCCCTTCCTCTTCATTATCATGGCCGAAGGGCTCAGTCGCTCCATCCATGCAGCTTTAGAAAACAACATTCTGACAGGTTTACCCCTGCATGGCATCTCATCCCCTATCTTGCATAGCCAATTTGTGGATGACACTCTCTTAATGGGCAACCCTATTGTCCGAGAAGCCAACTCTCTCCAGGGGATTCTCCAAACCTTCTTTGATGCCTCAGGTCTGGACTGCAACAAGGATAAATCTCAAATCTTCTTCTTTAACACTCCTCCTCAGATCCAGCACCACATCTCGGAAATCCTCGGTTTCAACAGAAGCTCCCTTCCGTCCAAATACCTTGGCATTCCCTTGATTGACAATGCCCTCCGGAATTCCTCCTGGGAACACCTTTTGTCTTCCTTCTCCAAAAGGCTCTCCTCTTGGACCTTTAGAGCCTTAAACCTTCCCAGTCGTCTCATTCTGCTCAAAGTCGTTCTTCAAACTCTCCCGATCTATGTTTTCTCTGCGCTCGCTGCCCCAAAGTTCGTCCTCACTACCATCAAAAGCTTACAAAGGAACTTCATTTGGAAAGGCCTCAACAAAGAGAAGAAGATAGCACTAGTTAGCTGGGAAAAACTTTGTAGGACCAAAGAACAAGGAGGCCTGGGATTAAGAGATCCCTTTATAATGAACAAGGTTCTCAGTGCCAAAATTTGGTGGCGCTGGTTAAAAAACCCCAAAGATCTTTGGGCTAAACTATGGAGGAAGAAATACACCCCCAATATGGCAGAGAAGAACCTAATCCGATGGAATGGGGATAACCCGGGCTCTTTAATTTGGACAGCGGCCAAGCAGAATAGACAGATGGTTACTCAGCATGCTTTCTGGGAGATAGGGAATGGGGAAAATGCTATGTTCTGGCAAGACTCCTGGCAACAGTGGCCAGCTTTGAGCACTGAGGACTGGGCCCGTGGCATCTGCACCCAAGCTACATGGGCAGGCCTGACAAAAGTAGCAGACTACTGGCAGAACAATCCCGTGGAGGACACCTGGCGCTGTTGGCATTTGGACAGGGAGTGCATTAACCTGGAGTTGCATGTCGATATGGCACCTCTGCAAGCAGAGTTGACTAAACGGCTAATTCCCATAATGGCAGGTGAAGATATTCTTATATGGGGATATAGGCCATAGGGCTCCTTTAGCATGCGGGAAGCCTATCAAATTAAAGCTCACTCAGACCCCCTCCCAGCCTCGAAAGTTTGGCAGAAAATTTGGAATCTTAAGCATTGGCCGAAAATCACTCTTTTCCTTTGGATGGTCTCACATTCAAGCATTCTAACCTGGGACAACCTATTGAAAAGAGGTTTTGTGGGACCCTCCTTATGCATACTTTGTGGAGAGGCAGAGGAAACCATGAACCATCTCCTCAATACATGCCCTTACACAACTCAAATCTGGGATCAAGCAGTGTTCATCATGCGCACCTCGGACCGCCTCAGAGATAGCGTCCTCGAAACCATTACGAACTGGAGGGATCAGGCTTTCCATTCTCCCCTCCTCAACTGAATCTGGCAAATTCTACCCGGCTTTATCCTTTGGCAAAATTGGAAAGAACGGAACAGGAGATTATTCTAAAACATCTCTTTCCCTTGGGAACAATGCTGGCATCAGTGCCAATGCAACATCATGGAAACTCTCCACCTCCGAAAATGGTCCGACGCAAACTCAACTTGCTCCCCCTCCAAGCTCCCCATCCTCCGTCACTGGACACCTCTCCCTTCTCTTCAGACTCTCCCCTCCCTTTCTCCCACCATCCCTTCGAGCCACCCTTCCCTCTGGTCCCCTCCCCCAAAGGATTTCGTCAAGCTCAATTTTGATGGAGCCTCTAAGGGAAATCCCGGAGCTGCAGGCTATGGAGTGGTCTTTCGTAACCATCATGGGCACATCCTAGTCATAGGCGTAGGCCCCCTCGGGCATTCTACGAAAAATGCAGCAGAACTCTGGGGTCTTATCGAAGGACTGCAACTGACCATCAAAAATAATTTTACCAAGATAATCGTCGAGGGGGACTCTCAAGTCATCATTAGCTTGCTGCGCAAAATCTTAAACGGGGCAAACTCGGAAATCATTTCGCCCAGCAGGAGACTGTCACATGGCCTACAGATCATCGCAGGCCTAATGCATCCAAATCAGGTTATCATTCCCACACACATCAGGAGGAAAGTGAATCAAGTTGCGGACGAATTGACTAATCTGGGTACCAATTGGAGAGGACCAGATCTTCAGTGTAATTCAGCCCGGGATCAGGATCACCCTATCCTCCAGTAGTGTATCCGCAAAGCTGGAATGGTGGATGTCTCCCCGGATAGGGTGTTAGTGTGGTCACCATGGCATACGACAAGAGCAGGCACCAGCCACCGAGGCATGGAGCCACGTGATGGGCTCGTGCCACAGCCTGCCACCCTCCCCTGAGATTAAATGGCCTTAACTGTGATACAAGGTAGAATTTATGGAGTCTTCTCCCCTTCTTTGCGCTTTCGAATGGTTTGGTTCACAATGCTTTTCATTTACCTCTACTTGTTTCCCACAGGGCTCATCCCTTTGCACTGGCTTGACCCTACTCGAATTCTCTGGGTCGTTGTCTCCCCTGCCTTTCTCCTTCATCGGGTGCTCTTAATCTCCTTAGCCAGTCGCACTGTGTATCTTATGACTCGACCACGAGGAAGACCGAGGAGGGACTCTCCTTGGAAGCCTCATCGACCCTCGGTCACGCCTCCTGACTCGCCCTCCATATGCTCCTCCCCCCACCTTCAGTATGAGTTTATCTCCGCTTCCTCTCATGTTCCGTCGAACACGCAGTTCAATTCTCTGGCAATAATCCCCCAGTCGCCAAACTCACTCTTGGGACACTTTCAAGACCCTCCGGTGAATCCCTCTGCCCCCACGCTAGTCCTTGACCCTCTGGGAAACTTAGGCTGCGAACCTTCTCCTCATCGTGTGCCTAAGGAGGCTGGACACCATTTCACTAACTCCTTCGATAGTGCGCAGTTCAGAGACAACCTGGCTATATTGCACGACCTGGTCTTTGAACTCCGCCAGGGGGTGGCGGATCTTCATTTTCGCATATAGGCTACAGAGGAAAAGGTGGTGATCTTTCTTCAAACTCTCTCCTCCATGCATGAAGATTTATCCTCGGACCCAGTAGAAACGACTCCAATGGAGGAACCCAGTAGAAATGGAACAGGTGAAGGTGAAGGTCAGAACAAGGCGCAACGCCCACTAGAAATGGAACAGGAGAAGTATGAGCGAGAGAGAAACGCTGATGGAACTGCATGCGACGTGAAAGAGGGAAGGCAATGGGCAGACCAGACGACGTATGTTGAGGAAGAGCCTTGGACAGAGGACCTCCACGCAACATGGCCAGGCTATCTGCCAGGTGTCTAGGTCTTTAGTGTTTTTCAAGTCTTGTCAGTCTTCTAGTCTTAGATGATAAACAGTTTGTATACTGTCTTTTTATTAGCTTATCATATGACTTGTTTGACTCACGGTTTGGCTGGACGGGTTTCCCCTTTGTTGGGGCAGTCCAGTAACTGCAGTGTGGATATCTCTGTATTTTGCTACTCTACTTCAGCTCTGGAAGGCTCTTAATATATATATACTTCTTATTTACAAAAAAAAACTTATCGGTAAACCCTTTTGTAATATTGCCTGTCCACTATGGAAATTTTACCATTTTGATGATAAATTTTGTATCAAGATTTTTAAAAATGTATGTCACTTTAATTTCAAAGGTCCCTATTCCCATTTACTTACTTTTATACCAAAATATTTATTAAGAAAATCAAATAGCCCTACATGAACTCATGTAGTAATTGTAGGGAATTAGTGGTAACAACCCTATGATTGCCCAATATGATAGAGATGTTTTCATGAGGGTAACACTTATGCCATCATATGTTAGCTTCAAAAAATAATTTAATATTTATAATAAAAATAATGGTGATAATGCTATATGTTAGCTAAATATAGATGCAAACTAAAATAAAAATATCTTTATTGCACTGTGCTCTCCAATTCAATATGGGGGAGATGTTGAGGCGTTATATTATGTTAGATAATGTTACATTAAAAGAAAATTAAAGTCCCCTCAACTTAAAAAATAAAAATAAAATTTGTTGAATTAAAAAGGACAGATACACCTAATATAAAAACTATTACATAAAGACACATAAACATAAATACTAGAAATATGATATTTACATAAAAAAAAAAATTATAATGTGAATATAATGTGTTCCCCCTCTCAATGGGGGATGGTTAACCAACCTATGTCTGTCCGGGTTTCAAGAGATTCCCTGCTATATTGACAATAATCAAAATGGTTTTACATATTCATATTTGCAAAATTTTGAGTACTATGTTCAAATGAGTTGAATGAAACTACAACCAACTTAAATCCATCTTAAATAATAATAAAAAATACATTGAAAGGATTTGATCCTTTTCAACACTTGATAAATCTAGGATTAACATAGATTTACATTAATATTAACATTGTTTTAATACAATCTAGTTGTGAATTTATCTCTCCCCATTAAAACTAAATATGCACTTATCTCTTAAAAACTCCATTCTATAATTGATTAAACTTATTATAATAAATTTCATTACTATTATGTTATTATGTGATCTAATCACAATAATTACATTATTTCATGAAGCACATAAAAGAGTTACATTGGTACATGCAAAAGAAAATCACACACAAAGATATAAGAAAATAAAAACACTGACATGGATATTCTTCTTATGACAGATAAATACACACAATTATATGGTTTAATATTGAATTGTTTTCCTCCCTCTTTTCTATTATTATCTAAAGGTATACTTTAAAATTATAATTTTGACATGGATGATTGTGAAGGGATGATTGTGAAGGCATGGTTTTTTTTTAAACATTTTACCATTCCTTGACATTCCTTCTCGTATTAACACCCTAGATTTAGCGTTCCATTTTGAAAAATAAATTTCCTTCAATCTTACACAGGAGATATTTCCTTTATAGTCCCACCTTAAAATAAAATAATTGTAAAGGACTTTGTACAAATCGGAGTAATATTATGAATCTCACAACGACTACATTAGAGTGGAGAGTATTAGTCTTTACGCTGCGACGAAAGAGAATGTGAGTATCAAGTAAGAAGCTGATTGGAAGTGGATTGAAGCAAAATTTTCAAGAATAAGCTTAAGTTGTCAAAGGCTTCTCACCTCTCATTATTAATTTTATTTGTAAATAAAAAATGCTTGGTCTTCATGATCGCCAAACAAGAATGTTGGTGTGAGAGTTGTCTACGCTAAAGTATGTAATGAATAATTTGTTTTTCGTTGTATGAACATCCACATAATATATCAGTAAAATAATTATGATCATTAAATTATCAGTTTGGGAAGCCTTAGTTTGTTTTTCTCTCTGTATCGCCAAATATTGATAAGCTTCAACAATCCTGGAAACTCTTTTTGGCTGAAAATCTGTTTTGCTGGAAGCAACTTTAGTTTGTTTTTCTCTCTGTATCGCTAAATCTTGATATGCTTCAACAATCGTGGCAACTCTATGCTTCAAAAATCTTTTAAGACCAAACTCAAATGTCTATTTTGGTGACTGTCGCTGATGGCTGAGTGTTCCGTTACATTTGATATCTAAATGGAATCTCTTTTCTGCTGAAAAAAAAAATGTAATCATGGCAACTCTTTTATCTTTAAAAACAAATGTTTGTTTTGGGGACTGTGATTGATGGCCGAGTGTCAAAGATTCCATTGCACTTATTATCTAAATTTTCATGCTCAAAAGCATTAATAGAGTACAGTCAACAATGTCTGAGCCCAGGTTCGAACTGGGGACCTTTAGTGTGTGAGACTAACGTGATAACCAACTACACCACCCAGACAACTGTAAACGAATGGATTCTAGTTTTCTGTTGTCTATTTTCATCATATTTATCTTGTTTATCCATTATCATAATAAAAATAAAACTTCAAGTACCCATCTCGGCATTCGAACCCGGGTCAGAACCGTGGTATAATTCAATTTCCCAGGTATAATTCAATCTCGTAGTTATGCACAACGACATAACTATTACTTTCTACTTTCCCTTCTGCCAAACGTATCAACAAATAAAACTTGCACTCAGGAAATGTAGGGTTCACAAAACTACAAATGCGCATCCAGGGAATCGAACCCTGGTCAGTACCGTGGGAGGGTACTATGATACCACTACACCAGATGCGCAGCTAACATTAAAATTTATGGAAAACTATTCTCATTGTTATTTTCTCTATTTGTTTTTATATTAGTGACGGATCATAGAGTTGCGTGTGATCAAGGTTTACAAGGTAGTCAAGGAACAATAGCTTGAATGGTTGGGAGGTAGGTCTTGCACTCTTTCTACCTAGGTTCAAATCTTAGACGAGACATTTCACTTGTTGTTGTGATAATGCTAGAAGGGTGAATGCCCCCACGAGTGGGACCCCCACAAGTCTGTTTTTTGACTTTCAATCATTGCTAAATCATAATTTATTGGTATATTTGGCTTACAACCTATTACATATACTCTTTGATTATAGTGGCAACCAATGGATTTGACTCTCAGCCTAGCCCAGGAACTCTAAAAAGTTATAGATTCCCATGGTTAAAAAAAGGTAGGGTCGTAGGGTAGGTTTTCAACAAAGGCCCTTATCAAGGAGTGTCCATAATCAAGGCATTTGTTCCAGAGATTCTTAAAGTAAATTGCATAGTATATAGTCAATTGAGTTTAGTTTGAGTGGTTAGGAGGAAAAGTTGTTATCCTCCTCATCTAAGGTTCAATTCCCTTTTGTGACATGTTGGATTAGGATGGGAAAAGTACCAACAACATTAATCTTACTTAAGTGTTGAAGAGTGTAATGAGATGTTTCTAGACATTTTAAACTTTGAGAGTTAGCTCAATTAGTTGGTGATATTGTTGCTACGATGTTGTTGATAGTTAGGGATGTTGTTTAGGTCTTTGATTCAATTCTCCTGAGGTTAGGTGCACTAAGTATATACCTCTTACTTTATACTTGATAACATCCCTTAAATGGAGGGAAGTGTTTGAAAGTTTTCTAAGATTTTTTTCCAAGGGAAAAAAAGTTGCATAGTGTATATTCAACCTGAAATGATTGGATATAGGCCACTCATATTTAATCCCATACGATCCCACAAATATAGTACATCATATACACACATAGTGCAGTCGACCACAATGATTCATTGAAAAAAGTGTTGCATATTCAACACAAGTACGATTAAACTTATATATTGCTTACTCAATTACAATTGGATTTAGGCAGCCTTGTGTATTTATTTGCACTACTATCATATGTATATGTACTGCTAATTGAACCCTAATATGATTGGGCCTACATATGGCATATCCAACCCTAGTGTAGTTAATCTATTCAATGTGTTGTTCATCGGGTTGTTCTTTAAGAAAAGAACATGGCCAAGGCACTTTATAGGGGAAAATATTCTTCTCGTTTTAGGCTTACTGAAATATTCCATAAACTAGAGAGGGTAACCCTTAAAGTGCACATTTTGGTTTTAAAATTTTCTTTTCAATAAACTAAAAAAAATTTATGTGGAAATGTGTATATTTTTCAAAGATAATACTTGAAACAAATAATTGAAATAAAATAATCTTTAAAGAAAACTAAAAGTGACATGCATTCATATTAATAGAGAACACCATATTCCCGTTTAACAAACTTTTTAAGATAAATTAAAGAAAACAAAAATCACATAAAACATAGAGAACAAACTTTTAAAGATAACAAATATCTTCAATGAATTGTGTTTCACAAAATAAAATAGAACCGATTCCTGTAAAATAAAATAAAGAAAAAACATAATTTCGGAACCGTTCAACATAATATTCAAAATACTCTTGAATTCATGATATTTCAACAGTAAATACTGCAAATAAAGAAATGAAAGAGAGAAATTAAAAATATTAATATATAATAATAACATTAGAAGTTTGCAAACATCAACACATAAATAGATCCACAAAACTGCAATGTTATATTAAAGACTCATAATCACAAAAGATTTTTTAAGAGTAAATCTCATAAAACTTTGCCAAAAAAACTTAAATTTCTTTATAAGAGATAAAAATTACAATGTTGATAAAACATGAAATGAATTCTTTGTGAAATAAAAGTCATGGAGGAAAAAGAAAAATCCAAAGCCAAGGTGATCGAAAAGACCACTGAAACAAGTTTTTTTCTCAATCCGACAAAGACCCCTTTTGCTTATGTTGTTTTCCCTTTTCTCTCAAATTTCCTCTAATTGTTTTTTGTTGAAGTAATAACAATTTCCAAATTTAGAGATCATGGTAGGAACCGAGCCCCTCATTTATTGGAACAATTGTTAAAATGGTTACTGATCACATGCTACGTGTTCATCTTCTTTCTTTACTTGGTTTGTCTTCTGTCTTTGTAAACATGTTTCTAAAATCAAGACCAAACTTTAGAATTGCTTGGCATTTACTTTGAGAAGATAATATTTATGTTTAATATTAACTATATTGGTTCTCATGATAAAAGGCGTTTTATCTTTGATATCTAATAATTATAATTCCTCTTTACTCTTTTTATTCACAAATTTTATGATATCATTTGGAATCTGAACTTTATCTCCCAACCATTCCCAAGCTTTGGTTACTTGGAGTTTTACACTACTTTATAGACATCAATGTCTTTAAGTACATTTAGATTTCCTCTTATGTGTTGCATAATCTTTTTTATTTTATTCCATACACAATGTTTTGCACCAATAAAATATTTTCTTGCGAAAATATTTTGGTCAAATTTCTTCTTCAAATATTCCTACTTTGCAATCTTAAGGTTTTTATTAGAGATTATTCTATCTTTTGCAACTATATCAATAAAATTAGTTTTCATTATTGCATTTCTTTTGTTGACTAAGGCCTTTAAATCCACAATTTCTGATTTTTTGCTTGAACTTCAACTTTAGTTTGTTTCAATTCCTTTTGTAGTGTTGATACATGTTCTTTGAGGTTTGTGATTTGTTCTAATTTTAATCCTTCCATTAATATTTCTACATTGGGAATTATAACTTTCTGAAGACTTGCTACTAATGTAGCTTATTTTTCTTCATTAAACCTTTTAATTATTCGTCCCAACTAGATGTTTTGATCCTAAGCTTTAACTGGTTGTTAAGCCAATCCTTTTCTTTTTCCAGTTCAATTATTTCTTTGGTATGGACATGCTCTGTGACAAGCATATTCAATTTTTCTCTCAATATTTGAATTTCTTTTTATTTTTCCTTCAACGAGGATGCAGTTGTTTTGTCCTCTGATCCATGTCCCAAAGAAATCAACTTCTGTTCCAGGTCATTGATTGATGTTAGATGAGCTTTGTTTATGTTTCTTTCAATCTTAAGATGATTCTCTAACTTGATTATTTGCATCTTTAATTTTATGGCATGGATAATTTCTTAAATCAGATCTCTAGACAAATTATATATTCTCTGTCTATTTATGCCATTAAATCTTATCTTCTGGAGGCATATTATTCAAATTAAATGTGATTGTTTTGTCTCACAACCTTGTGGTCTGATATCCTTTTCAAGTTTGTCAACCTCAATTTGTAAGACAACCATCTAAAACTATCGTTTTTCATAGTTAATAGAAGACAACAACTTGGATGGAGCAGGTCCTTCATGATTAATCTAAGAATATAAATATTCCTTTGCTTGCCTGAAAATTTCCTTATTTAGTTTCATTTCAGTGAACATATCTTGTTTTTCATTGTGATGGATATTTCAATTGAAACTTCACTTCCCAGGATTATTGTGCCAACACCCTTATGAGTGGGATGACTTAAAGATGAGATTTGGATTATTAAAATAATTGATTTCTCAAGAAATTTTTTCTTTGCTTCTCATGTTGGACTTGATCCTACTTCTATTTTTCAGTCTAGCCTTGTGTAATACCCCTATGCCAAACCCCAGATTGTAAATGTATATATAGGCTAGTGAGCCATGATATTTTGGGCCAGAGTGTCTTTGTATATATGTTGTGAGGCCAAAATGCATGTGTGGTTATTAGGATGGAGAGCCTAGATGCTAAAATGACAATGAGTCTGTCATTGTAATATGTAATCACACTTAGATATTAATAAAAATACATCACTGATGCAAACCAACCAAACAAAAGAGTATGGGGAGCTAGAACTCAAGTAGAATGGGAAGGGGGTTAAGGGTCTAGGAAGAGGGGCTTAATCCAAGGAAATATTACAATAATATTTCGTAAAGTCTAAGATATATGATATTTTTAACCTAAGTTCCTAATGATAAGGAACGTATCACCCAAGTGGGGGAGAGTGGGGACAAGGTAGTTCCCAACATGACAAGTGTCAAGTTGGGAACATGCAAATATAAAGTGGGAAATTGGTGTAATTCCCATCATTCTAATCATTCTTCTCATCATTATCACTATTCCTCTGGCCATCCATACTCTCCCTGTCATCACCATTTGTACATGTACTTGGAAGCATATGGGAGTTGTTTGTATCCAGTCAACCTGGGTAGTTTAAGCTAAAGAAATAGGATGTTAGACATGTTTGCCTGTTGAAGAAGTTGGTTGTTAGGCCCGTGAGAATTCTCTTTGAGTGAGAGAACTGTTGGGAATTGCCTTCCCTGTGTGTTGGGAAATAGCTACATATCTCTGAGACTTTATGTTCAACATGTTGTTGAAGCCCCATAAGGGAAGTGGGGCAATCGAAGGACTATTGAGCAGAGAAGGGGCACACTTCTTAGGGTGGGACAAAGTCTGGGAAATGAGAGGTTGTAGGCTAGTTGCAATAGTTGGCACCTTGACTTGAGTTTCATTGTGTTGGTTGATTGCATAATTGTAATCATATGCAGGGCATACTTTTAATTAAACTGGTATCAAAGGAATAAATTTTGTGTGTAATGACCTAACTTGGGGTTGGGAATGCTACAATTTTTCCTTTTAAATGGAGGTTTTGGCTCATCCTCTTCCAATGGGTCATCCATTGGTTTTCTCTAAAATTATGCTTTCTATGGAGTTTCGATTACAATGTCAATTGCTTTAGTTTCTTGATCATCATCGACTGTAATAATTGAAGAAGATACCAAACTACCTTTAGCAGGTTCTTCCTTAACATTTCCTTGCATTGATGGATCCAAGATTTGTTCCTGTATCAGTTGCTCAACCTCTTCCCATGATTCTTTATTAGCTAATCATTCTCTACCTGTATCTACATGATAAATATAATGTGTAGAACCAACTTCAAGTCTCATGTTAGTAATCACATGACAAGGATCATATTACTAGGGATCATCTTCTTCAAAATTGAAAACCTTCATCATATTGTCTATAATCTCAAAAGTTTCTTTATTTCTTGTAATGAAAAAGAAAATTGATGCTCGTAATTGGAGAGTTCGGTCTTTTTATTCTAAGAAAAAAATGAACATAATCTAAGTTCAACGTTTGTCTTATATAATCTAGGAAAAATATATATTAATAAGAAAGACTAGAAGCCTATAGGGTCTCAACTCAGATCCATAAATCCTTGAGACTAATAATTTTCCAAAATGTACCGATCTCCAAATTTTATTTGTTGTCCTTGATGCAAGGAAGTTTTGCACTTAAAGAACATTCTTTGGGGAAAATCATTGTGAAATAGAACATATGGAATATCCATGACTCGATCAATAAAAACTTTGTAACCGTCTTTCTAACCATAATCTTTCACAATTTGAGTCCATTCAATGACTAAATGAAATTTTCCATGTTGATCAATTTTCTTCAAATCTAAATGTTGGAAGTGAACTAATTATTGATATATCAAAAAATATACCAGGGATGACCTATACTTAATTTTTTTCCATTCCTCTATATGTTCTAATTGTTCATGAATGGTATCATAAAAAAAATTAGCAAAATTGAATTTAGTTAATTTGATTATTTTAAGAACAAACCCTGATATAGTTTCTTCAACTGAAGCATCATTATCATACCCAAAAATTAAACAAATCATAGTTATAACTTATCTGACTAATACCTAAAACTAAATTTCCATTCCTCAAAATGTTCTAATTGTTCATGAATGATATCATAAAGAAAATCAACAAAATTGAATTTACTGATTTGGTTATTTTAAAAACAAACCTTAATATAATTTCATAGACCAAAGCATCCTTGACTCGAGCGCCTGCAATCTTCGTATGTCAAATGGTCAAAATAAAAAAGGTGACGGATTTGTTATTTTATTAAGTTAACATTTATTATTTCCTTTATGAGAATACACGTGTTAATTCTTCATTAGTCTCTCTTTGATTATGCAGGGGATGAATAAAATGTTTTCAACTACCAAATGACAAGGTGACAAGCCTAATACCAAGGTGGTATCGGAGCTTTGGAAAATAGTTTTCCAAAGTTTTGAAAATATTTGATTTAAGCA
>SNQJ01S0189450.1:0-18225 GCA_010110895.2 Picea sitchensis | reverse complement strand
TGTAGTGATTTTGAATTCAGTACATTCATAGGAACAAGCACACCCTCCCTAGCAGTGAAAACTCTAGGTTTGATTACTTAAAAATTGATATGTCTCTAGTTGTTATGGCATTATTATGATCGTATGTTGCATCTTGATCTATTGAATTTATGATCATTATACTGACCCCTTAATACTAGATATACACTTGTTGATCTCCTCTCTAGGATATATTCTTGTTCTTATGGAAATTGTTATTGTTTATGAGATGAAGTTGATCTTCTTTAGGAGATGTTCTTGGTTTATTGAACTAGACTTTGTTAATATTTTTGGTGTAACTACAGAAGATATTATTGTATATTTTTTTTTGGTCAAAACTTTAAACGGTTATTATAATTACATTATACAAGTCGTCTCAACAAAAATTATTACATTATTGGTATTTTACTTATAATTGTAGAAAGCCCCATTTTGTCTAGTCAGATCTCTTTTATGGGTTATTTAGGTCAAGAGACATTGTTGTGTATAAATAGAGGATAGGCTCCTCTCATTTGGTCACACACTTCTCTTGTGCATCTTGGAGCACATAAGAAGGTCTATGCACAAGTCTTGGAGACTGGTTTCTTTTGGTGTTTTGGTCTTGGTCTTTCTTGCAGAGCTATAGTGTATCATTGTATTAGTTAAAGGAATCTATATCGACGATTTTCGTTGCTAGGTTTTCTCCCCCACGAGGGTCTCCTAGGATAATATTTATGTTCTATTGTATTTTTTATTGTCTATCTTTCAGTTATCCTAGTACAATTGTTATTGGATTAAGTAATTGTAATTGTGTAACCAAAAAGTTTAAAATTCTAACATGTTATCAGAGAAGGCCAAAATAGAATTTAGTTGCAGATCTAGAAGCATAAAAGGGAGCCATTTTTAGTCTAGAGATGATTTCCAAACAAACCAATACCATCAGGAAGTTCTCCCTATCCTAGTACACTTTTCCAGTGGACCAATTTTCCAGTTTGCAACTATTGTACTTAGGGTTTCACTCAAAACCTAAGGTTGATTTTTTCCATTTTATGTTAAGAACCAAAGACCCGAATACAAAATACCACAACGGTACCAAAGATAATTGAATACAATCACCACACAAGATATATGGAACAATATAGAAAACTACCACTTTATTATATCAAAACCCTTGAGGTAGGGCAACACCATACAATGGATCCTATTATGGAAGGGATCCTCTCCTATTCACTTGTCTCTTCGAGGGGACATCCTCCTAATGAGCTACTTCTCCAAATACAATACTTTTCTTCATGTCCCATTACATTTATTGAACCCCTTTATATAGTTCTACCATCACCTAAGAACATTCTAGAGGAGGAATATTCTAGAAGTAGAACCTTCTAAGAGTTCCTCTTACATTTATTATATCTAACTACCCATTTATTATATCTAACTACCCATTTATTATATATAACTACCATGGTGGGCCTTATAAGTAACATCCTCCCCATTATAGACGATGATCCCCTTAAAACTAGTGTAAAATTATTTTACAAGTGGGTCTTGTGATATGTAAAAGGAAGTAAATACGTTCGACTCTATGTCATCGTCGGACACCAGCGGACCAAGCAAAATGCCCAATCAGACCACCAAGACAATCGCCACGCGATCATATCCAACACCCATCACAAGAATTCCACGGTGCAAGAAAATTTGATTATGAAATCCGTCATAAAATGACATAAGTGCAAGAACAAGGAAATTGACCTTATTTAAATCAAGATGCAAGGGTAAACCCCCTTCTTCTCAAGGCACCTTACATATCATCATTTGTTGAAATCAAAAACGTCGGTCACACACTTCTCAAGGTTGGAACCAATGTTGGATTCTAAGGCTAACTAGAAGAATAACATCATAACCAAGTCGTTTAGCACTGGAAACTAAATGCCACAATCCTTTTTCTCATGGTGACAACCGTACTCTCCATGGAAATCACTCCGCTAAATAAATACCCAAATTCTGGTTGGACAATTAGCTGTGTAACCCCATCTGGGTTGGTGTGCCATTTGCTTCCATTGAACCAATGCTAACTACGGTAAATTTTATATGGCAAGGTAAAGGTGTCACCATTGTTAATTATGTTCACGTATATAGTATATATATATATATATATATATTTTTCTTTCTTAGTGAACTAAAGTTGGCAGTGAAAATTAAATGACCAAAGACGAAATAATAATAAAGTAACAATTTGACTAACATAAAGAGAATAACAATCTGAAGGTATTGTTCAGGATAATTCTTTTGCTAAGTGGTTAGAGTTTGATTAATAGCCAACAAATAACAAATGGAATGTAAATCTAATTAATAGTGAAATTTTAAAGGACTAATGACTAAATAAGAATACAATAATAATTTAACTATACTAATGATAAATGACAATCGGTGTAGTATTTTTCATGATATTCCTTTGCTAAGTTGACAGAGTAAGATTAATAGCCAACAAATATGTAATGATAATTTAAATCTAATAAATAATAGTGAAATTTTAAAGGACAAATGACTAAATACGAATACAATAACAATTTAACTATACTAAGGATAATGACAATCGGTGTAGTATTTTTTCAGGATATTCTTTTTATAAGTGGACAGAGTTTGATTAATAACTAACAATTAATGATTGATAATAAAATAACGAATTAGCGATAATAAGGAGAAAACAAATCTGCAAAGCAATGATTCCGTTAATTCCTTTCTCAGATGACAGAATTTGATTATTGACCATAAAGTAAAAGAAAAGGGGTTCCCAGTGCAGACGCAGTTCAACAACCTGGCAAGAACTCAAGGGTTAGCTGCCAAGTCACGGGCGCTTCTATGGAACTAAGCTGCCATGCAATAAGCTAAGCTGCCATGCACATTCTTAACTAAATTCCAGTTAAACTTATGATAACGACACCATAGCGCTAGCTTAGTATATTTATAATATCCAGATCATGCCAATTCGTCAACAAATTTTATAATAAAATTATAATAATACGATTCTGATTATAATGACCGTGCCGATCCATGGGCTAATTTCCAAATTAAAATTTCATCACCAAGAATTAATAAGCATGGCATTACCCTGGTTCCTAAATTAGAAATCGACAAGAATAATTGTTTATCATTATGCACAAGGCCCTTTATTATTTAATAAGCATAGTAATATTGTCATTTTAATTAATCCACTTTGACTTCGCCTCATCGATCATCGGCAACATCAAACACCAAGACAAAGCGTAGCGCCCATTTGAGGAGCTTTCCACCTGTCTCCCTGAAGTAACAAATACTAATGCAGAGAGGTCGAGCAAAAAGATATAGAAAACCATTAAGAAAAATCATAAAGAATTTTATATGGTAAGGGATTTGTCTGCGGCGATCATAAGGTACACAGATTCATTCGTGCGGACTGCAATCCGTTATGAGCCTGGCAAGCGTGCTTTGTGCCTCGTCGACCTTAAAATAATGAAGAAAAAAAAGGCGCGCATGCAGAGATTCGCCTAGGTTTAAGAGAGTGGTTGTTGGGTAATTAATCCCTCTAGGAGATCGCGCTGTCAGGATCCTTTTGCAACTGATAGAAACATTAAAACTGGAAAAATTAAATACCACTGAATCTTATGCAGCCTACCCTGAGTGAAGGATCCCACGTTGGTTGAAGCTCTCTCCACGCATATAGTCGGGCACCGAAGGCGCTGGGTACGATGATGGGCGTATCCAGAAGTCTGAGCGGAGGGAAGACCCAGTAAATCTGAAGAATCGATTTGCTCAAAAACGCAGAGAAACGAGGTGCCAAAAACAGAGAACAAGTCGAAAGAGGGATGGTGAGAGCATTCCATTCGTTGGGCTGAAAGAACGCGGAGGTAAAGATCAGCCGCAACCCCAGAGGTGGATTTAATGGCTGAGACACCACTGATGGCTGGGCGAATGCAAGCCATAGATTTATTCTGACTGGGCGTGGAGGTCGTGCAACAAATCTCGTTCAGAGTTTTAATATCTGCATTAAGATTTGCATCTTAAAATTGTCGTTTTAAAGACAAGGTGGTCGCCTTTCAGCAACATCAATAATTAACTGATATAATCAATTTATCTTCCTGTTATAGCATGGACGGATAAACTAACATCGCGTAAAAAACTCAGGTACTTTGATATAAAAACTAAACTAGTTGAGGTTGTTATAACTGAAATCAACAACGACTTTACTAAAATCATTACGTAGCCTTCAAAACATTGGCCAGTCCCCAGCAGTGTGAACAGTCATCATCAATCAACCGCCACTCGCCAATCACTGGAACTTGATGCACGGCTCCAGTCTAACAAAATTTAATCTGGTAAGAAAATACTTCGCCCAACATATCATCACCCAGGGATGTTATTCAAACGCAAGGAGCTAATACGAGAGGCAGAGCTCTGTAAACCGCCAACAGCGCAAGGTTTTAATGCCCCAAATACGGTGGGAAATGCACTTACTTACCCCAATTTAAAACGCACCAGGATCATATCCACGGCCATAGCCTAAGTCGAGGGGGAGGTACAGAAGGCTTATATTAGGATCCAGCACTTGCCAATGCACCAGAATAAAGAGTGGGTGGTGGAGTCTGCTGCAGGGGCCTGGTATGAGATCCAGACAGTAGGTAGTCGTGGGAGGTCGACTAAACTAAGGTTTTTTTGGTGCACAGGTGGGTGCCAATTCCAGAACTGGTATGAAACTAATTCTTATGGAACGCTGAGCCTGAGAGGTGATCTGTTTAGGAAAGGAGTTTGCATTTCACTCTATGGGCGCCCCTTCAATTAAAAAAAATCGCCATCAATTAAAGGGAATAGCTTCAGTTACAGAAAAAGGGTGAGCCTTCAATTCCCCAAAACACCGAGCCCACGAACATCAAGGTCATGGGGGTAGATCGTGGGTGGAAGGGATAGCGAGATGCCATTCCCAAGGACCTGGGCAGTTCGATCCTGCTTGACCGTGGAAGGGAAGAGTTCCAGTCCATTTTCCATCTAGCCCTAAAAATTTCAACAATAACTAAAACTACACAACCAATCTTCTACCTTTCGGGTAAGATAGAGATTACAGTGGTAAAAACCGTTTAGTTACATCTACACAGAACTAGGAAGAAATACTTATAAAAACCTACCCATTATGCATCGAGTCACAATGATAACACATGAAAAACATATTTTATTACATTTGCAGAGTAAAATGCTTGACCATCAATCCATTGACAAACCATGTTCGAATACCAACATAACTCATAAAACATCCTATTCTATCAAGAATAAACCCATCTGGATTGTCTTGTTAACAGCACCCAGTAAAGCTCCACAGGCTCCTCATTTGTCGCTTCCACAACTGCTTAGACCTCGATATGAGCTCACGGTGCCTCCCAATAGCTTGTTAGGGGTACTCTTCTTCCCCTCTGAGCCCCAAGAGCCACAAGGGGCCACACACAACTAGAGTCCCTATCTCTCGGCTGCCTCCAGTGACTACCACTCAAAATCTGGCCGGGCTTTAACTCCTACTAGAAAATCGGTCCAGGTCTCCCCTGGTATATGATGCCAATCTCAAAAAAAAAGCCCTTTCTTTTCCTTTCTCCTCCTTTATCCCCTCAGACCCTAAATCTCTTTTCACTTAGGTTTCCCCTCTTTTCCTTTGACTTTCCTCATTTTTCTTTTTTTATTTTATAAAAAAAAAAAAAAAAAAAAAAAAAATGATTTTTATTATTATTATTTTTTTAAATTTTTTTTTTTTTTTTTTCATTATATTATTTATTTATTATATTTGTTTCCCCCCTTTTTCATTTTATTAGTTTACATATTTAATTTTTATTTCCCTTTTCCATGCTTGGCAACTTATTGGTTTATAATTTGTATATAATCAAATATACATATTTATATTTTCATATTTTTTTTTTTTTTTTTTATTAATAAGCAATACATTTATCAATTAATTGACCATTAATGTGCTCTATTATTTTTCGGGATTAATGAGAGATTTAGGCGATGGAAAACTAGCATAGGGGAAAAACAAAGGTTTTACAAAAAGAAACAAGAGGATTCTGAGGAGGGTTGGCGATGCGATAAAGTGAACTAGACAAGTATAAGGAGATGGACCTTTGGAAGATCCAGGTGATGGAGGTTAGATTTATTAAGTGGACAAGGATAAAGAGAGGGTGATAGTGCAATTTTGTTTTTCCTTTTTTTTTTTTTTTTTTTTTTTTTTGAGTTTCATTTGTTAAAGGCCATATTTGAAATTTCCCCGTTCTATAGAAGGTCTTAGGCTTGGGGTTTAGATTCTAAGCTGGACGAAATTGGTTAGAGGTAATGCTTAAGGTTTTATTTAGGTGTTGAAGACTTAGGGTTAATTAGGGTGACTCCATCAACCACCCTTACAGCGGCGTGCCCTTGAGGTGGCACCCGTCGCCAAGGGTTGCCACTTTCAAAGCCTCACGGACTTTCTTTTGGCCGGCGTGCCGGGATGCACCACGTGCTCCAAGGGGTGCCACTTGCCCGACTAAGTTTCTTCGGTCGACGTGCCTTGAGGATGCCGCGTGCTCAAGGGTGCCACTTTCGCCGGCCAGGCGGTGGTAGACCCCTCCCTACCAGCCACAGGTGTACCAGCCGGGTGAGCTAGTAGACTAAGGGCTCCTAAGGAATAAGGCCCCGCCTTATTGCACACCCTTAGAATCATCATGAAGGCGGCCTTCGTGAGTCGACCCTCAAGGCATCGTGGGTCCTCTCGAACTAGTGTCACGTTAACCTCTACGGCTCGAACCCGCAGTGCTAGTGGGCTGTGGCAGGGTTGCTGTCACCCCTCTCCCTCAACCTCTGCAATTTATTATTGTTGCCTCCATATGTGAGTCAAGTCGACAAGCCTCGTCGACTGCATCACCAATAATCATGTAAATGTAGGTCATCATCATCAACCAAATGAAAACATCATAATAAAACATATCAACCCAAAGCACACACCCTGACTCAGTCCAGAGTCCAAAGGGATTCTCTGCGTCTGCATCCTCAGTGTTTGAAACCCTGCACACTCAAATAGATTGATTCAATAGCACCTGTCTAATCAATTAGTAGCACATCCTGTCATCATCCAATCACATCATAATCAAATATAATAGGTCTAATGTCAAGGGTCCGGATCACTTGCGAGGCAAGTGTCCTCAAATAATAAGTGGATACCAAATTCTTGGAAGCGGGATGTACATACACCCCCTCTTGGTCTAAAGCTTAGATCCCGAAGTTTCGGTATAATGAAAAATAAAAGTATCCACCCGATTATCATAAGTATATGTAAACAAAAATTAGGCTAGCGGCGCTATATCATGCGTCCTCCAGTCGCCAGAGTGTGGACTATAAGCTGTCCCGGACCTTTACACGATCTAAGATTCGGCCCGATAGCAAGCTATCGAGCGATGATCTAATATCTTGGGACCGGCTCAGCCATGAAGCGGCCTCCTAGATCCGATACACGCAAGGAACTGAGTCAATCCCATGGTCATTAGGATCACTAATATAATGTCACCGAGCGGATACATGAAAACATCGTGCATACATGCCTCAAGAATTAGGTAAGGCTAGTCAATAGGCCACGGGCCTCTTTCTCTCCACGATCTCGAAGGTCCCATGAACCTAGGAGAGGTTGGCTCCCTTTCCAAACTTGATGAACTCTTATGCGGTTTAACCCGCCAAAAGATGATATAGACCCTCAATAGCTACGATTAAATTTCGGTCTTTATCATCATAACTCTTCTATCCATATTCTTCTTCTTTAATCCTTTGTCTTATGGATTGCATCTGCTCTTCCATTTCTTGGATGACTTACGGTCCCCACCGGGACTCTATCCTCAAGCCGATCCCAACTCAAAGTCCAGAACACGATTAAGTATAAAAGAAACTCAAAAAGAGCCATCTTAATGGTGCTTTGATAACCGTTATTTAATGGCGAACTCTACTAGGGGCAGAATTCCTCAATGCTTTTGTTGGTCCATCCATTTTATGCGCAACATGTCTTCTAAGGTTTGGTTTGTACGTTCTGTCTGTCCTTCAGTCTTTGGGTGATACGCAGAACTAAAGTTAATTTGGGTTCCCTAGGCCTCACGGGAAACTTCGTTCGAAATTCGTCCAGTAGACACCGATCCTCGATGGGATATAATCTTACAGGCTTGCGCCCAACCTCACAATCTCGGCGGTAGAAACTCGCTATGGCTCCGGGTGCACGATAAATGCGTGCGCCGCAGGGAATAAAGTGAGCACTCTTTGTCGAGTGTCTACTACTACAAAAATGGTCATGTCTCCTTGCCGTGCGGCAATCCAGCAGTAAAATCCATCGATATAACTTCCAATTTCGATTTCGGGATGGCATGCGGTTGAAGTAATCACAGCCGAAGATTGTCTATGTTCAGCCTTTACCCTGACACTCGAGACATCTAATACATAGTTGACTATTTCGACCTTCATTCCTTTCCAAAGAATAATGGTTTGAGGTCCGCCCTCATCTTTGTAACTCCGGGTGAGCCATGTAAGCTTCTCTATGAGCCTCACTCAGAATCAACATCCTCAACTTCGTCGTTAGATTGGTACGTAAAACCGACCTCTAAACCTCAATAAACCCATTAAGCTATCAGGTGAATATCCCTCATAGCATTGGTACCATCATTGTGTTTTGCGCGATAAAATCCTTGACTTACATTATTTTGTCATCATCACTTTGTAAGGTGAGAATCTTCTCATGTAGATTTGTTTGAAGTAGTAACACCGAAAAGATGCGTGTACTCCGACTCAAAGCATCGCCACTCGGTTCACTGTTCCACTTATGTAAGTAATATCGAGAAATCGTATTAAGCTAAAGCGAAGAATTGGGACCAACTCCGTTGTCGTGCGTTCATGCCGCCTTCTGTGAAAATGTTTTGTAGTCCACAATAGTCAGTCTTTAATTCAAATTTTAGTCCAACAAGGTAGTGTCTCCAAGCCTTCAAGGCATATCCGATGTGCTCAACTCAAATCGTGCGTCGCATAGTTCTCTCATGCCTTCTCGACTTCCCTCGAAGTATGCGCAATCTCTCGTCCTTCTTGCATCAAGACTCACCTAAACCTTCCTTGGATCGTCGGTGCATACCAAAGTGCGTCCATGTCGGGGATGCCCCAGTAGCGGTAGCGGGTTGTCAACAACTCTTTAAGCCTCCGAAATAACTGGCGCGTTTCTACGTCCGTGACTTCTTGTTTTTCTTACGCAATTCCGTGATCAGTTTGCTATCTTGAGAAACCCTCGACAAACCGTCGATAGTATCTGATTAATCCCATAAAAACTTCAGCATACGTGACATTCTTTGGCGCGGGCCATTCCATAATGGCCTCAACCTTCTAATTTGTAAGATCCATGGTGATACCTTCGTCGGAGATGGCGATGCCCCTAAGTAGTGAATCCTCGATTGGTAAAATGAGCATTTGGACAATTT
This sequence comes from Picea sitchensis, assembly GCA_010110895.2. Lineage (NCBI taxonomy): Eukaryota > Viridiplantae > Streptophyta > Pinopsida > Pinales > Pinaceae > Picea > Picea sitchensis. The sequence goes on along the minus strand of SNQJ01S0189450.1, from coordinate 8,746 downwards.
CCCATGTAATTTGTTCTCTCACCGACACTATAATACCAAGCGCAACTGCTCGGCGTATTGCTCCTACGTAGTCAGAGAGTATCAAAATATTATTGATGAATACTTGGATGAGCATTGCCGGAACACCAGTTCATCAAACTCGCAGACACCCGAAGTTTGTCATTGCGATGGCTGTGATAGGCTTCATTATTAAGATCTTGTCTTAAAAATTAGGTCTTAGGAATGTCATCCTCCAACCCGATCCATATGGTGATATCGGATGCGATATTAATTGATCGTGAGAGAACACTGTCGCACCCTCCATTTGATCAAACAAATCATCAATTCTTGGTAAGGGGATCTTTGATTCCTTGATGCGTAGCCTTTTCGGTTAGCGGGGAGTCGATGAAAACCCTCCACGATCCATCCTTCCTTCTCATTATGGACACAATTGGGTGCACCTCATGGTGACACACTAGGAAGTATCTTTCCCAGGTCCGGCAACTCAACCAGTTGCACTTTCAACTCTTGCAACTCAGGAATTGACATTCGATAAAGGCGTTCTTGCTATCGGTTCGGTTCCCAGTTTTAGGTCTATGGTAAACTCTAGTTCTCTCCGTGACATCAGGGTAACTCCTCACGGGAATCGCCCATAAACTCCTTAGGAAGGTGTTCTAGACTTTTTGCTACTCCCTTTTCATTTAGCGGAAGGATCGCATAAAGTTTGCACTTCTTGCGCATACTCTTCCCGTGCTTGTGAGGAAGAGACAAGCTGCGGAAACTCCTGGTTCCTTTCGATCTGCGTCCTACGTCGCCGTCATCAACCAAGCTCAATCGTTTGTCTTACCACAGTTGATAATCGCCTCATGCGTTTCCAACCAATCCATACTAATCTCGGCGGTCGTAAGATCCTAAGATCGTGGCGTAAATATCTACCTTCGTTACAAAAATCTCCCAAGTTAAGGGAGCCGCGGCCGTAACCCTTCCTCAACCTTCTATTTGGCTTGAAGCCATCTCTATGAAACTAAACTTCGTCTGACGATGGCCTTGGACAACATCACGCGGGTTTGAGGCATCAAGACATTGCATGTACGTCAAAGGCCCAACACAAACCCGATGGCCTTAAGCTTCTACGTGTTATGGTGGAGCATACTAGAGGCGATTCGCCATAAAACATGCACCTCGTACTTTCGAGCACCGATGCGACCTCCACTGTTGTAAGCGTTGAATTCATTGGTATTTCGATGAATTCCTCGAAAGGTACCTCTCACCGGAACCGTTCCTCGAGCGAGTTCTCAAAACCGTCTTCAACGGCCATGTGTTCGATTCGCGGCGGGGAGTGTCTTCCACCATGAAGCAGCTCCCAGCATTTTACAGAGAAAAGGCGAAAGCCATGCGGACCTTCAAGTTGGAGGTATAAGCGCAAAAGTGTGAAGCACGTCGCCATCTTTTCCAACCATGCCACGGAATTTTAGCCTTCAGGGCACCAAAATTCGGTAAATTTGACCTCTCGGTTCCGGTGAAATCTACCTATAGCGCCCGATCATGGCAAAACCACCAGTAGGTGCCGGTAGCCGGCCTCGTCTGCTGTTCAATCGGTTCCAGGTGATTAGCCAGCCGGCGGACCTTGTCTTGTTGATAGGATCTCATCATCCCAATCAGCATCTCCAACTGCTATCAGTTCCAGTCCAAGAACCTGCTCACCTCCCTGGGGTTTAGGCCCCTCAGGCGTGGATGCTCTTGGAACGTCGCGCCTCTTCTAATTGCCGGTTAATGCGCCTCCGCTGATCCTCTAACCAAGATTACCGTCGCTACCCTCATCGATCAACAATGGTATAAAAAATCAACTCAAACCATGGCCCGTGCGCCCGAAGGCAAGTCGCTGAATTGAACCGGCTTCGATACCATATGTAACATCCCCATTATGAGCGATGATCCCCGCCAAAACTAGTGTAAATTTTTTTATTTACCAGAATAGTCTTGGCGATAATGGCACAAGGAAGTAAATCACGGTGACTCTGGTCATCGCTGACGCCAATGGACCAAACAAAATGCCCAATCGGACCACCAAGACAATCATATGATCATTTCCAACACCATCTGCAATTCCATGGTAGAAATGGGTTGCTAGATCCAGGTGTAAAACGACATAAGTGCAAGCACAAGGAAATTGACCTTATTTAAATCAAGATGCAAGGGTAAACCCCCTTCTTCTCAAGGCACCTTACATATCATCAATTGTTGAAATCAATTGCGTCGGTCAACACTTCTCCAAGGTTAGAACCAAATGCGTCGTTTCTAATTTCATGGAGAATAACATCCTTAACCAAATTGGACCTTGCTGGAAACTAATGCCACAATCCTTTCATGGTGACTTAACCATGCTCTCGCCAAAATCCACTCCCACTTTAAATAAATACCCAAATTCTAGTTGGACAATTAACTGTTAACCCCATCTCGGTTGTAGGCCATTAGCTTCCATTGAACCAATGCTAACTACGGTAACTTTTTATATGGCAAAATTAAGGTGTCACCATTAATTTTCATTCGTACTTATAATTATATATATATATATGTATTTTACGCTTTCTTAGTGAAGACTAAAGTTGGTGATTGAAAGTGTGTTAAAGGCCAATAATAATAAAGTAACAATTTGACTAACATAAAGAGAATAACAATCTGAAGGTATTGTTCAGGATAATTCTTTTGCTAAGTGGTTAGAGTTTGATTAATAGCCAACAAATAACAAATGGAATGTAAATCTAATTAATAATGAGTGAAATTTTAAAGGACTAATAACTAAATAAGAATACAATAATAATTTAACTATACTAATGATAAATGACAATCGGTGTTGTATTTTCATGATATTCCTTTGCTAAGTTGACAGAGTAAGATTAATAGCCAACAAATAATGAATGGAATTTAAATCTAATTAATAATAGTGAAATTTTAAAGGACAAATGACTAAATAAGAATACAATAACAATTTAACTATACTAAGGATAATGACAATCGGTGTAGTATTTTTCAGGATATTCTTTTGCTAAGTGGATAGAGTTTGATTAATAACTAACAATTAATGATTGATAATAAAATAACGAATTAGCGATAATAAGGATAAAACAAATCTGCAAAGCAATGATTCCGTTAATTCCTTTCTCAGATGACAGAATTTGATTATTGACCATAAAGTAAAAGAAAAGGGGTTCCCAGTGCAGACGCAGTTCAACAACCTGGCAAGAACTCAAGGGTTAGCTTCCAAGTCATGGGTGATTCTATGGAACTAAAAGGCATATGCGTGGCTAAACTTCCATGCATTTACAACTATAATTCCAATTAAACTTATGATAACGACACCATAGCGCTAGCTTAGTATATTTATAATATCCAGATCATGCCAATTCGTCAACAAATTTTATAATAAAATTTTAATGTGATTCTGATATAATGACCGTGCCGATCCACGGGCTAATTTCCAAATTAAAATTTCATCACCAAGAATTAATAAGTGTGGCATTACTTATGGTTCTAAATCCACAATCCTGACAAGAATAATTGTTTATCAGTATGCACGAGGCCCTTTATTATTTAATAAGCATAGTAATATTGTCATTTTAATTAATCCTTTTGACTTACTGCCTAAATCGATCATCCAGCTTAACATCAAACACCAAGACAAGCGTAACGCCCATCCTGAGGCTTTCCACCTGTCTCCCTGAAGTAACAAATACTAATGCAGAGAGGTCGAGCAAAAAGATATAGAAAACCATTAAGAAAAATCATAAATAATTTTATATGGTAAGGAATGCAATGCTGCGGCAATCCTTAAGGTACCTGATTCATTAGATGCGGACTACTGTCCGTTATAGGCTTGTAAGCGTGCTTTATTGCCTCGTCGACAAAATAATGAAGAAAAAAGTAGCGGATCACGAGATTTACCCTAGGTTTTAGCCAGATTGGTTGTTGGGTGTAATTAATCCTCAGGAGTCGGCCATTGCCTGGATCCCTTTTGCAACCGACAGAAACATTAAACCTGGAAAAATTAAATACCACCGAATCCTGGGCGGCCTACCCTGAGTGAAGGATCCCATGTTGGTTGAAGCTATCTCCTCACAGATAGCCGAGGACCGATGGCACTGGGTACAATGATGGCCATATCTAGAAGTTTGAGTGGAGGGAAGACCCAGTAAATCTGAAGAATCGATTTGCTCAAAAACGCAGAGAAACGAGGTTCCAAAAACAGAGAACAAGTCGAAAGAGGGATGGTGAGAGCATTCCAGTCACTGGGCTGAAAGCACGCGGAGGTAAAGATCAGCCGCAACCCCAGAGGTGGATTTAATGGCTAAGACACCGCTGATAGCTGGGCGAATGCAAGCCATAGATTTATTCTGGTTGGGCGCGGAGGTCGTGCAACAAATCTTGTTCAGAGTTTTAATATCTGAACTAAGATTTACATCTTAAAATTTTCGTTTAAAACAAGGTGGTCGCCTTTCAACAACATCAATAATTAACTGATATAATCAATTTATCTTCCTGTTATAGCATGGACGGATAAACTAACATCGCGTATAGGCTCAGGTACCTTGATGTAAAAACTATACTCATTGAGGTTGTTATAACTGAAATCAATAACTACTAAAATCATTCGCTTAAACTGCTAAAACATTAAACTAATCCCAACGAATGTGAATAGTCATCATCAATCAACCGCCACTACCAATCACTGAACATGACGCGCGCTCCAGTCCAACAAAATTTAATCGGGTAAGAAAATACCTCGCCCAACATATCATCACCCAAGGATGGTATTCAAACGCAAGGAGCTAATACGAGACACAGAGCTCTGTAAACCGCCAACAGCGCAAGGTTTTAATGCCCCAAATACGGTGGGACGTGCACTTACTTACCCCAATTTAAAACGCACCAGGATCATATCCACAGCCATAGCCTAAGTCGAGGGGGAGGTACAGAAGGCTTATATTAGGATCCAACGCTTGCCAATGCACTGGAAATAAAGAGTTGGTGGCGGTGTCTATTGCAGGGGTCTGGTATGACATCCAGACATTAGGTGGTCGTGGGAGGTCGACTAAACTAAAGGGTTTTTAGTGCACAGGTGGGCGCCAATTCCAGAATTGGAATGAAACAATTCCTTACAGAATGCTGAGCCTATGAGGTGATTCGTTAGGAAAATAAAGTTTGTATTTCATACTATGGGCGCCCCTTTCATATTTAAATATCGCCATCAATTAAAAAGATGAGTTTCAGTTACAGAAAAAGGGTGCGTATTCAATTCCCCAAAACACCGAGCCCACGAACATTAAGGTCATGGGGGTAGATCGTGGGTGGAAGGGATAGCGGGATGCCATTCCCAAGGACCTGGGCGGTTCGATCCTGCTTGACCGTGGAAGGGAAGAGTTCCAGTCCATTTTCCATCTAGCCCTAAAAATTTCAACAATAACTAAAACCATACAACCAGTCTTGTACCTTTCAAGTAAGAGGGAGATTACAGTTCGTAAAAACTGTTTATTTACATTTATTTACATCTGCACAGAACTAGGAAGAATTACTTATAAAAACCTACCCTTTACGCATCGAGTCACAATGATAACACATGAAAACATATTTTTGTACATTTGGAGTAAATAAACAACCATCAATCCATTGACAAACCATGTTTGAATACCAACATAACTCGTAAAACATCCTACTCTACCATCAGAATAAGCCATGCTGGATTGCCTGGCTGGCTGGCTGATAAACTCACAGGCTTACTCGGCTGCTCCTTCCACAGCACAATGGAGCCTCAGTAGACTCATAGGGTACCTCCGACCAAACACTAGAGTGCTCTTCTTCCCCTCGACCCCGAGCCATGAGAGACCACAACCGAGGAGGTCCCACAGCTCTCGGCTAGCCTCCCGGCTGAGCTACCACTGAAAAATGTGCTGAGGCTTCCCAGCTCCTACTAGAAAATCAGTCAGTCTCCCTTTCTCCTCCTAGCAATCTGATCTTAGCAAAAACAAAAAAGCCCTTTCTTTTCCTTACTCCCCTCCTTTATCCCCTCAAACCTAATTCTCTTTTCCTTAGGTTTTCCCCCTCTTTTCCCTTTGACTTTCCTCATTTTTTAGTTTAAATTGTTTGTATAATTCATTTTGATTTTTTATTATTTTTTTTTTAAAATCAAGAATATTAGCTCATTATATTTATTTATTATATTTATTTCCGCCTTTTTTCATTTTATTGGTTTACATATTTAATTTTTTATTTCCCTTTTCCACATGCTTAACTTATTGGTTTATAATTTGTATATAATAAAATATATACATATTTATATTTTCATATTTATTTTATTTTATTTTATTTTTTATTTTTTTATTAATAATAAACGTACATTTATCAATTCAAGTGACCATTAATGCATCGTATTTTCGAGGTTAAAGAGAAATTTAGACGATGGCAAACCAGCATAGCGGAAAAGTAAATGTTTTACAAAAAGGGAAACAAGAGGATTCTGAATAGGGTTGGCGATCGCGGTAAGAGTAAGACTAGACAGATGTGAGGGAGAGAAGGACCTTGGAAGATCCAGGCGATGGGGGTTAGATTTATTAAGTGGACAAGGATAAAGAGAGAGAGAAATAAAAAAAAAAAAAAAATTTGTTTTCCCTTTTTTTTTTTTTTTTTTGAGTTTTCATTTTATTAAGGCCACCAGAAATTTCCCAAGATTTCTAGAAGGTCTTGGAAGCTTAGAGTTTAGATTCTAAAGAGCTGACGACAATTTGGTTAGGGGAATTGTTTAAGGTTTTATTTAGGTGTTGAGGACTTAGGGCTAGTTAGGGTGACTCCATCAACCACCCTTACGCGGCGGTAACCAGTGCGCACCACGTGCGCCAAAGTGCCACTACGCCCTCTGGACTTTCTTTGGCGGCGATGCCCTTGGGATGCACCACGTGCTCCAAGGGTGCCACTGATGGAAGCTAAAGTTCTTGATGCTGACGTGCCCGCCGGGGATGCACCACGTGTAAGGTGCCACTTCGCCCGGCCAGACGGTCGTGAACCCTCCCCATAACCCCACAGGAATTCAATGCTCAGCCGGGTGAGCTAGTGGGAGACTAAGGGCTCCTAAGGAATGAGGAACCTACCTTGCTTATTGCAGCCCGCCGAATCATCATGGCTTGTTGTCGTGATCAAACCCCTCGCGGCATCGTGGGTTTCTCGAACTAGGTATTCGTTATCCTACAGTTCGAGCCGCGGCGGAAGTGCTAGCAGGCGGTGGCGGTACAGCATCCCACCCTCTCCCTCCCAACCTCTGCGCGGTATTATTGTATTTGCCCCCACTCCATATGTGGAGTCAAATTGACAAGCTATCGTCATTGCATCACCAATATTCATGTCAGAAATGTCGTCATCCATCATCAATCAAATAAAACATCATAATAAAACATATCAACCCAAAGCACTCCACATTTCGGTCCGGGGTCCAAGGGAGTTCCACAGATACCTCTGCATCCTCAAGGGTCAAAACCACGCACACTCAATAAAACTGAGTCCAATAGCTTTGTCTAATCAATTAGTAGCACATCCACGATAATACATCGATCACATCATAATCAAATATAATAGATTGCAATGTCAAAAGCATCGGATCACTTGAGCAGGAGTGTCCTCCAAATAATAAGTGGTCTCGGTCGCCGGGCGGGATGTTACAACATTCTAGAGGAGGAATATTATAGAAGTAGAACCTTCACAAGAAGTCCTCTTACATTTTATTATATCTAACTTACCCATTTATTATATCTAATAACTACCCATTTATTATATATAACTACCATGGTGGGCCTTGTTGCAATAATATAGTGGACCCTAGTCCACCTTACATTCAATGGCCTCAACTATTATCACTATGAATCTCTGCCCCCCTCCCCTCCCCTAATACCTAAAATTTCATGATCCATGGATGATTTTAGGGGCTAAATTGCTCATGGGCTAATTTTTCATGGTTTTCCAAAAGCAATTCGATATTCTAAAATGATTCACCCCAAATTCTAAGGTTAAAATTATTTTTACAGCAAAATCGTAAAATTTATACACAAACTATATAAAATCCTTAGAAATTTGAATATTTTACAAAAACACCGCCAAACATTTTATAATTGGAATATGAATTTTTACAAAAACACCGCCAAACATTTTATAATTGGAATATGAAGGATTAGTAAGATTCGCCAAGGTTTCTACATTTTAAAATAAATTTCCATCCTTAAAATTATCCCTAATTTCATCCCCCTTATGAAAGTGTTGTCCTCAGTGCCTGATGTACAACCATATACCAAGGTCCCATGGATAAGTGTGGACCATAGTGTTGAAGTAGACTAGAGAACCAGGGTCCCATTGAGAAATAGAAGCCACCATATTGAAGTAGTCCAACTGTCATTGTAAACCATGGTCCCATGTCCAATTTTTCATGTAAATGCCACATGAAATATACTAACACCCCATATCCAACTGAGAATGATGCTCCCAGTACTGACACCTATCATGTGGATCCAAATAAGAATATCCATCCACACAGTGGGAAATGGTAAAAGTTGAATCTGGAAGGAACAATGTCGTTGTAGAATATGCAAGCTTGACATTGTTAATCATAACTATCTCTTGATGTTTCACATTTATGTTCTCTACAAAATGTGGAGTATATTCATCAAATAATATATGGAAGTGATTGGCATCCCAAAAATGACAACTATTCATATACCAATCATCACAATCG
>SNQJ01S0189449.1:1815-18225 GCA_010110895.2 Picea sitchensis | reverse complement strand
TATGTGCACGAGATTATTATTATTAATTTTTATTTCTTAAAATATGTATTTGCATGTTTTTTGTAATTTTCTCTTTTAATTACAAAAAATGACCTAATTTATAATCCAAGCCTTACTAAATTGTAGAAAATGTTATTAATATGGAACTCAAAGACAATGAAAACCCCATAGAATCACAATAAGGCACAGAAAACCCCAACCTACCACAACCACCAAACATAAACACACAAATTGATGAGGGGTTGAGAACTTTAATATCTCTTGTCCATGAATTAATGGGTATAAGAGAGACTAGCTGAGTATTTTTGGCCACTTCATTGGATGTCATTGTATCGTCCATTACAAGTTCCCAAGGGAAATTAACTATTATTTCTGAATATAGGGATAGGATATTCGAGTATTACAAGACTAGACTTGATAGAAACCAAGTTAGAGACTTGAATATTTCAAAACAAGATTTGATCTCTCTATTTATTGATCCTCGAGCTAGAGTAAAACCACTTGTCAATAAGAAATGCATTTGTATGGATTGGTGCATCCACCTGCAATTTATTGAAAACTTGATGGATAGGTGGTTCATGGTCTTTGATAAACCTCCCTACAATAACATGGAGGTGCCTTTATACTTCTTGAGTAAAATATGGATGGAATTTATTTTGGGTCACCATGTGAACTACTTCAACATTGGTGATTTCTAGGAGGTGGGTTGAGGGTCTGCATAGGATCGAGAGAATTATAGGTGTTATCCCATGTTAGGTATGCATCCCCCTAGGCAAAGGCCTAACCCCCCTTCCAAACATCATCCCATTGCAGAGGGAATGAAATAGGAAAAAGTAGCCACTGGTGGATGCATGATCTAGGTGGATATTGGTGGCCACCCACTTGTTCCACTAATTCACAATGATTCCACATTTTAGTAGTTTTTCTATAGTTTTCGGGTCCCAAACTTCTATGGCTATTTTGAGTCCCTAAACAACATTTATTTTAGCAGCGAAGTGCCTAACATGTATCCAAAGGAATATGAAATGCCATTTAGAATGTGCACTTATCATATATACCTTTCTAACGAGATATTGAGCGCCCCAAATAGAGATTGTATGAAAAAGTTATGCCTCCAAGAAGTTGATGTATTAACTAACCACATCGAGGCCCACATACCTTTTGGAATTTTACCTTTTGGATGTTTAGGGTTTTATCATTAATGGTTTTTGTTAAAAATACTTTTTGTCCTCTTTTTAATCATTTTCTTGTGAATGAGTGTATCTATAACATCTCTCTCTTCGTGGATAAGATACCACCATTCTAGATAACTTGTGTTATTTTCATTTTACAATATTGTGTATCCCAAATAGTCATTAATAGAATCTAAGTTTAATTGTATTATAGTTATTCTTGCAATATCTATGTGTGTTTCCATGTCGTATCTATAGCTTCATGTCATTCTCAATATAATTTTGATTAGTGGTATCAGATCAATATCCTCTTTGTTGTTTCTATGTGCATGTCCCAGATGAGGTTAGGCTATTGAGAGTTGGGTCTTGAACTGGTTGATATTGGGGAGGAGCAGTCCCGCCAACTCAAGCAGCCTCCCATGGAAGAAGAAAAGAGAGAAAACGGAGCAGGAAATCCTATGAAATTGTTTCTCAAGCAATCCCTCGCATGCAAAAAGAATGAGATGATGGATAATTTCACCTAGATCCTTCAACTATTTCCAATAGTAATGAAGGCACCTTCAACCAACAATCACTTCATAGGTGCACTGCCTTTTAAGGTACAAGTTATCTTTTATATTTCTTTATTTGAAGGCCAGATAGATTCTAATGCTTTGGGAAAATGGTTAAGTCTGCTAGAGGGTTATTTCTCTATCCAAAAATATTTCTAAAGTGAAAAAATCACCTTCGAACTCCTTAAATCCCTTCCCTATGTCAGAGATTGGTGGGATACTTACTATGAGAAACATTCGAGAGATTAATATGAAATTTTTGGGCCATGACGTACTTCATAATCTTTTGTTGATTCCCTCAACTAGTAATGGTACCCTATTGGAAACCATGATGACCAGTACACAATATGGACAACTTTGCATCAGGAGAGAGACCAAATGATGCTTGAGTACACCAAAATATTCCATACCTTGTGCACAAAGCTGGGTATTAAAGACTCCGAGAAGAACTTAGTTCCAAAGCACTAAAATGGCCTACATAGGTACATCCAAACATATATGGAATTCATGGACATCCCCTTGCAGGAATTTACTTACCGATATGGTGTCAAGATCAAGAAAAAGTTCAAGAAAAAGAAGAAGGGGGATTTCAGTTCTACAAACCCATCATAGTAGAAGCCTAGTAAAGGCAGCCTTAACTCCTATAGGAAAGGACAAAGCAAGGATGAATATCCCCAGGAAAACCAATCCAAGCCATAAGAAAAAAAGGGTAACGAGAATTCAAGGAAGGAAACTAGAAAGTGGTTCAAGTTCCACAAAACAGCTTGGCAAAACATTGATTAATTTCACCCCAAACAATAATTTTTGATTGAGATGAAATCCTCAGAGTTGGATGCCGGCACAAAATCTGATTCGGAACTGGATAAGGGAAAATGGATCGTTGACGCATAACCTAGTGTCACCATCGCTACCACAAAAGTCCATCCAGAGGAACTAGAGGAGCCTGAAGAATGGGAGTTCCTCATATACTCATAGATGTGGGTGAAGGGGACCCCACTCCATTTAATTTTTGACATCAGTAGCGAAAAGAGCCTAATATTAGTAGAGTTCATGAAGAGGTTGAACCTAACAATGATGTCTCACCCTCATCCATAGACCATTGGTTTGTTGAACCAGAGAGGAGGCATACACGTCAACCAACAATGTCTCATGCACTATGACATCTAGCCCTTCAAAGACGAGGTACTGTGTGATGTTTCCCCCTTTAATTTTGTGATTTTATTTTAGTAAAACCATATATGTGGAAGCATCATGTTTTTTATGAATCTAGGCCCCGTAGTGTCATTATAAATTTAGGAGTTCAAATTTATAGGGTACTAAAGGAAGTCCCAACCATTATGGTCTCTTTGATCTCTGAAAAGTAGTGAGAAAAGGTGGTCTCTCAGATCGGTAGATTTTTCCTCTTTATTGTATGGTTGGAAGGTGAACGAAAGGTCACTGCAACCACCAAAATGTCTGGATGAGGTCTCTCTACACAGTAGAAACAAGTGGACTAGATAGTAGAAGAGAAACAATACATATTTTCCTTGCCTACTAGGGTTCCTTTGCAATGTTAAGTAAATAACTCAATTTATTTGAAACCTAGTTCTCCTCTTCCTAACATCCCTATATACATGTGTTCTATTATGGAGAATGAATAAATAAAACACCAGATCCAAGAGCCAATTTTGAAGGGGCGCATTAGACCAACCTCTTAACCTTTCAAGAGACCAATTTTTCTGGTATAGAAAAAGGATGGGACATGGTGAATTTATGTTGATTACAGAGGCCTGAAAAATATCACAGTCAAGAACCAGTACCCAATCCCCCAAATTTATGATGTTCTAAACTAGCTCAAGGGCATCGAATTTTTCAGTAATATTGATATCAATTCAGGCTACCACTAGGTGCTAATTGAGAAAACTGATGTATGGAAGAAAAACATTCACAAAATCCTTTGTGGTCATATATATTGATGACATACTCATATTTAGAAAAACCTGGGAGGAACATTTGAAGCACATTTAGTATGTATTGGGCACCCTATGAAAACACAAGTTATTTGATAATTTGTAGAAGTGTTCCTTCGGCATGAAGAGAATCCAATATTGGGGATACATCACGGATGAGAAGGTTGTACATGTGGATCTATCCAATATCCAAGTCACCCACAATTGGCTAGCCCCGAAGACACTGACCAAGCTTTGTAGCTTCTTGGGCATTGCCAATTTTTACCACAGGTTTGTGTTGGTGTTATCTCATATCACTTGGGCCCTAAGCCATGTGACAAGGGGTGAAGCCAAGGCCAATTTATTTTGGGCCACATAACAAAAAAAAACATTCAAGGATTTGAAATTCCTCCTCTTCTCAATACTAGTCCTTAGATTGCTAGATTTGCAACAACCATTTGAGATTGATACATATGCGTCAAGCTATGCTATCGATGAAGTCCTTACTCAACATGGGAATCTGATGGATCATAACAATGAAACACTATTTGATGTTGTTTGTAGATACCCTACCTATGAAAAAGATATTTACTCCATTGTCCAGACATGTCGATAGTGGAAGCATTACATTATGGGGAAGGAAATTATCATACACACTAATCACAGGCCTTTGCAATTTATGAAGACACAAGGAAAGTTATATAATGGCCACCATCATAAGTGTTCCACGTACTTTCATTAATTTCAATTGAACATCAATTAAAATAAGGGCAACACCAACCATGTTTCATAATGTCTCAGACAACCCCTAGTTGTGGTGCTAACCATAGTTCTTAACTCTTGTGGTATTGAGACCTCCAGGTGGAAACATTGATACAATAATTACTCTGAATTTGCTACTACATATCAAACATTGAGTGTAGGAAAACCAGTTACAAACTTTGATCTCCAATTTCGACTATTCTATCTGAGCCATCTTTGTATTCCTTCAAGCAATCATACAAACCTAATTTGGGAATCTCTTTATAGTCAGGCAACAGGACACTTTGTCATGGACAAAAAAGTTGCAGTAATGCAAAAGAATTTTTATTGGTCGAATCTTCGATAAGTTGTCTATAAGTATATCAGATGCTACATTGCTTGCACCATTTCCAAACCCATTTTTGAGCGCTCAACACACCCTGAAAGCCTTATGAAATTTTATCACTTTTTGGGTACCACTTGTTTTCTTTTACTGTCTAAATTGAGTTCACTTTGGGGGATGGTTTATTTTTATTTTTTTCATGACTCTTATCAATCAAGTTGGGTTTGTTTGAAATTGTTAAATGAAACTTGTGTCTAAAGGAACTTGACATCCTAACTAAGAATCTACAAAAAAAAATTCGACTAACGTGCTTCTATTCGGTGTATGACAAATTCAAGAAGGTAAAGTGGCCATACATTTACACTAACCACCGATCGATGATTCACCATAGGTATTGACAGAAGGTGGAGTTGTTTTGCATGAGTTATTCACTACGAAGTTTCAAGAGATAGTCAATCCCCATCGGCATCGAAAAATTATAGGAGGGATAGACATTGAAAAAATCCATAAAGAAACCATTGATAGGCAATGACCGATGTGCTTTCTTGCGGGTCGAGGAAATATAGAAGGGTTAAAAAAATCAATTTTTTATATGATAAACATATCTCCGATCGTAGAACCCCGATACACTTTCAACATCGAGAAATTTTCGAGAGAGTCAATTTGGGAGCTCTTGGGTAGGTTTATCGTCGACCACCGATCCTTGATACTTTTTGGTGTCAGTGCGATAGGATCGGGTTTTAGAACATTTATCTTAAGAAAATTCATAATTATGAATAACATGGGTAAACAAGGGCACCTATCTTGAGTGCCACGTGTCTTTTCCACATAGGGGTTTCGTACGATTTAGTGTCGTCTCGAGTCATCTTAAGGTTTCTTGTGTCCTAGTCACACCTCCAAGTTAGCCTTTCCACGTCATCTCTGTACAAAAATATTGTTCAGCGTCAAAGATTTTGCAAGGAGACATCAATTGAAAGTGTTCAAAGTAGAACCCCGACCCCTGACTCACTAGATGGACTAGCGAAACAATGGGATGTTTCCAGCATAAGATCCGATCAGATTCTAGCATTTAATAGACTAGTTAATTCTTAATCCCACATATGTTTCTACCCTATGCGCTGATGGAACAACAAGTATTTGAAATCACCAATAGGCCACGTTACAACCCGTGCTTGTGTCGTCAACCTACGATCGAATTTAATTTTAAACGTATTTGAAGATATGGCGATAGATTTAATAGAACTACACTCATAACCTGAATTGAATGGATGATGCGACAAGGTAAGTTCACCCCTGTTTAAATTTCTAGAATGACGTTGAACAATTTCATTCTACGCACAAGTTTGAATTCTAGAGCATCCAAAGAAGCAAAGAAAGCATCTCGAGACTATGTCAATTCTCAGATTATCAAAACTAGGTTAAACAAGAAGTTGAGGTATGTGTTAAAGTTTTTCAATTCAACGCTCGTAATTTGTTATATGCATTTGATTTCTCGCACAGTCTCTAACTATGTTCTAGCTGCAGGGAAAATTCCTCCAAGGAAGCCTACGACCATATGCTTTCCGAGAGCACCTAAGATGAAGGAAGAAGAAACAGGTGAAGGCTCTTCACCTAGTAGTGCGAGAAAGTTGGAGTATGCTCCCAGGGAAGAGCTTATCCTTAAAACCTCAACTAAGAAGGCCTTTGTACAACCTCTAGTCTTCGATGATACATAAGCAAGCACCATATCCAAATTAATGTTCCCCCAGTGGGGGGACCTATTCAACAGAATCATCTGGGAGGAGTACCTAGAGTGTATCCCACACAACGACCCAGATGTAAGGGCGCTCGATGACCAGTTGTTCCCAAATATCCGATGATCATATTTTCACATGGTAGCCAGCGGAACCTCGGTTTTCGCATCCATGGAGGTTTTGAAGTGGATAATCGACCATATAGACATGTAGAAGTTCTTAATCAATGATGATAATGGTGGGTGTGTCGAATTTTTCCTCCTGATAGAAGTCTAGAAGTACTACAAACTCAGAGACCCAGAGGAGTGGCTAAACACAAACTTCGTGGTGAATTTCTACGAATTCCATGACACCAGTCGGTTGATGGCCTCATGGTGGAAGAGGAGAAATTTTTTACAAACCAAAGAAATGGATGGTATGGGACAGTTAACTTGAGGGAGCCATACAACTACTTTATGGATTTGATCTGCCGACTATATGGAGAGAAGGACTGCTCCAAGTTTTTGAAAGCATGGATTCCCTTGGCATAAAAAATGGTGATCTCTGGAAGAAACTTCAACTGGGGAGCGATAATTTCCAAGAAATTGAGCATTTGTGTACAGCAGGCTCAGACGCTGAAAGAAGGGGAAGCACCCACTTTCCACATGGCCTCGTACCTTCTCGATGTGATCTGTGCGATAAATGTCTTCACCAGCATGAATTTAAGTTAGCATGTTGTGTAGCTCTATGTGCACGTTTATTTCAGCATACTATGGGATATCAGGTACAAAAAACACTACACACTCATTTGCGATGAATTCATAGACCATATTCATTTTATTGTATTTAAAAAGAATGCTCAAGACTATCTGCAACAACCAAGAAAATGGTAGTGAAGGTAGGCCACTGGTATTTAGATGAACATGAAACCTATATCAGGGTGTTCAAAGCCACCGGAGAACCTCATCTACTCTTGGATCACGTCCCAGACCAGCTCATTGTGGGAGAAATATTCTGTCAGACTATCCTGCAGGGATATAACTCCATGCTAGTCAAGGACAAGAAGCAGGCTTTCATACCCTATGGTTTCCATGTGGGGTTTTATTTGGTAAATGGAATTGCTCAAGCTAAACAAGAAGGGTTTAGCCAACTTCAATTCATGTTCCTGACAAGTTGATTCCGCAAGCACAACCCTAAGGACCTGGTCCTCCAACATGCTTCATAGGTATCATCATGTTGGCCATATGTGCATGAAACATTTGAGGATGAAATTTTCACAGAGTGCGTTAAGGACTAGGAGGAGGTAGTACAGAGGATATCCAACCCGAACATGACCAGGTTCAAATCTATGAGCATGGATGAACAGGTGGAAACAATAGATCAGTCATCTCAAGAGGCCCATAGAGTTAGGGAAGAGATCAGAGCGATAGAGACTATAGAGGCACAAAGAAGAGGATTTCTATTGTTAGAAGGGGCACAAAGAATCATTGATCAGTTGAAAAATGGCCCTGATCTTGTGGAGATGTTGAGGATTCCCACTAAAGACCCAATCAAAAGAAGAGGAGATCCATGTGGCTTAGAGATAATACAACTAGAAGAAATCACCAGGTCAAAAAACCCTAAATTTCCACAACCATGGATCAGATCACCAGGGGGAGTTTCAACCCAGCCTCAGATAGCAAGGAAACCAGGTAGGACAAGTGTACCAAACCCATTTTTTGACTTAATAACTATCTATGATGAGGAGGAGATTTCAGAAGTTTCCTTGGTGACTCTAGTGTAGATTACAGAGGAAAAAGAACCTGAGAAACCATCTACCCTAGGTTTTGATGCTTCCATTCAAAACCTTCCATAGAGCAACCATAAAGTCTAAAGTGTCTTAGACACTGAGCTACTTGACTTCCTGAGAACCCCAATAGACAGCTTGAGGGATGAGCTAGGATTGGGTGGCCAGAAAGAGGAAATTCCACAACAATAAATCGATACTTCGATAGTCAATTACCAAGTATGTACCAAACCTACCCATGGTTCTTCAGTCTTTTCCGATACTTCACCATCCAATGAGCAACAAACGGAGGCCGATCCATCGGGGCATATGGAAGAAGTTCAGGAACCCATCCTAGAACAGGTACACACAACCAGGAGCCTGGGAAATACTCTAACCTGGGGAGAACAAAAAATCCCCAAACATGTTGATGAGGTCGTCGACATACAAGCAATCACCTATGATCGGAAGAAAAAAATCATCATGAAGAGAACCACTAAGAAGATGAGGCTTATGCTGGATAGTTCGATTCTCATCATCATAGAGGAGAAGATTCTCAGCACAGAAAACACCAAGACGTTTGAGCTTATAGATGCAGGGATGGATATCACAGATGCTACATTGGATAGAGAAATAAGAGATGAAAAAGTGTTGGCCGCTGCACTTAAAGAGTTGGATCATCTACGCCATTTGGAAAAATACTATCAGGACTCCACATAGGACACAATGTTTTTGAGAAGTGAGTTCCAAGATGCCTATGCCAAATTCATGAATGAATGACACCTTTTCATTGCAAGTATAGTCGATTTCCAAGAAGAATCCCTTATGGCACTAGCAACCTACAAGGACGTGGAAAGGTGGCATCAGAAGGCTCACCAAGTAGTAGAAAGGATCGATTACATCAACACGGTTCAAAAGGGCCGAGACGTTGAAGGGCACGATATTCGGGTGTTGAGGGACAACAATGTAGATCGGATCAGGAAAGCAACTGAATACTAGGTAAAAATGGCCCAGGAACCTCAGTAGAAGATTCAGGAGAAGTGGGTCGAGTCTGAAAAGAGCTGGGAAAAGATTAATCGGGAGATGAAAAACATAGCCCTCCCATAATTTGGCTCACCCGAGGAATTTGTCGACCTGCATGACATAGGCAAGCAACATGTAGAACAAGACTCTGCATGGACAACAGAGATAACAAAGGTGGCAATCATGGCGCCATGTCAAGTACAACAGTTCATGGAGCGTTTGATTAAGGCTCGATTAGTTTTGCAACGATTAAGTGTTAAAATAATCAAGTATAGAGCATGTGAAATAGAATTGATTGAAATTATTTTAGCCTCGATGGACCATCACAGGTTCTCGTATGCCAACACATGCGAGGAACTCTTTGTCAAATGGTCGGAGTATGAGAATAGTCATCCACTTCAGTAAAACTATTTGATTATCCTTAGAAGACATAGAGATGAAAGTGCCATGTGGCCATATTTGTTTTGACTTAGCTTGCACTTGTCATAGCTATTTTTAGTTAATTATTCATTATAAATGAGAGGATTGAACTTTTAGCAAGGGTCGATGGTTTTGGGAAAGACCCTCATTTTTGGAATTGTAAAGAAATATTTATGGACTACCTTAATTGAGAAGTCTTGTTTAGGACCAGAGACAAATTTATGTTTTTCATCAAATGAGTTGTGTGATTGGATTGAGGAGGAATTACATCCAACTTTATTTCATTAATGGATGTTGTAACGAGTAAGAGTTTCTGAATCTATTGATAAGTTAGTTGTTTCAATATTTTTTGTAATTCTTGTCTCTAATGATGAAATAAAATCGTTGTGTTAATGTGTGATTAATGATAGAGCTAAGGAAACTATTTTTCTTGCCATCATCTTATTTCATGCGTGTTTTCTTTTGATAATTGTATCTCGGTCATTAATTGAAATACCAACAAGTTAATTTATTAGTACTAGGCTTGTCACAAGTGTAAATATATTTTTCTGCATGTTTGAGCACACGGGTTATCCCTATCTCAACCTTCTTCGGTAGTTAAGAAGCCCCCTTTGCCAGCTGGTTTATACCAGCACATATCTTTTTATCAGACCCATATGATAAAAGAAAATACAAAAAGAGAATGTTTAAACTGAAGGAGGAACTCTCATAAGAAGATATCATGTCAATAACTACGTAGAGCCCATCGATAAATTGGTCGGATCGAAAGATATGGAGAATCATTCCACCATCAAACATTACAAAGTCTAATTGGGCCTCTTTTTACGAGCGAAAAACACTCTATGGCTAGGGTAAACCACAACAGACAAGTATGAATGCATAAATATACTCAATTACAACATATGCTATATAAACCAATGTGCAAGAGAGATAAGGAAGAAGTCTACCTCGTTCCAACGTTTGATGATGTTCCACTGTTGAGTACTTTGACCCAAAGCTTTGTACTTGCAACAAGTTCTCAACAAACAAGCAGAGCAAGTATATAGTGATAATATAAAGGGGTTATCACATTAGATAGCATGATCCATTAATAAACATTACAAATATTCCCATGGATAATAATCATATATTTGCACGATACCAATTGGAAGGGAAAGGAGTATTTCTATTAATAAATGATCAGCAAAAGCGAAAACATTACAGACTTCTGTGTCGGCACGGTTCGAAACTAAGAAACCAAGTTCCTTCCAACTGGGCCTCCACCACTTCAATCCTCCACCAAAGGCAAGCTCATAGAAAAGAGACAATGAGGTTCTCTCAACAATAGGGAAAGATCTTGGGGGCTGAACATTGTGTTCAGACTTGAGGGACAAAGGGATCCAGACTCAATATGAAGTAATTTCTCCATAGTAACTTTTCTCTCAAAGTTGAATTCTTTCTCCTCTTTTCCATAGCTTGGAATTGTGTTCTTACAGCCTTCAAAATGCAACTGAAAGGATGAGTCAGAATGTTTCCAGTATATGGAAGGCCAAGGATCAAAGATCTTTTATCGTGACATGGAAACCCAACTTCATTTTTGTATTTTCTGGCAAAAATCCCTATGTACATGGGCTTTAATGGAGCAGCCTGTGTATACTCATGTTGTACAATAGATAGGGTGCGTATATGTGGAAAAATATGTATTTTTAGCTCTAGATTCATCAAAAAGGGATGACAAGTCTGCATAGGGAAATGGAAAAAGGCCCTCTATGCAAGATAGCAATGGTGAGGAAAATATTGCTCTAAAAGATGCCCCATAATGTGTGAGATCAGAGGAGTATCTGCGATGGTCAAAATACATTATAAATAACCCAGAAGTGGAGTGGTGTAAACCCAGCTAGAAAGACTAGTTGCTCATTACATTTTGTTTTGACTTTACATACATGGATGCTAATAGAATACAATGTAGATCCATGTGGAAAATATACCAAATAAGTGTCTGTGGCCATGAATAGGAAAGTAAAAATGTGGTTATATGCCAAAATATATCATAATATTGAACAAGGCCAATTAGAACCAGTCTCAAAACCAATCTGAAGATATCTCTATACGATGGAGTATAATCTGATGTCCCATGATTACTGTAGTCAAATAGGTGTTGGTCCAATGAAAAGGAAGCAACAACTCAGGAAAGATGCAGCCACATAATGATGTCTTCAAGTCTTCTACACATCTGCCAAAGGTGCAAGTTTACATCATGTGAATAAAGGATTTGAGGTTGAACACAATGAGACATCATTTGATTACCAGTCATTGAGGTATACTGGTAACAAACACGAGACAACCTACCAATAATAAAAGTAGGTATCAAGGCACCGAGCACAATCCTACAAGTGTGAATAAAGGAGTCGATGTCAAACACATGAGGAATCCATTGATCAAGAGACATTGATGTATTCCCATTTGTCAATGGTGAGAGAGCTTGCCACTAATGACTGCAAGTCTCAAGGTACTCATAAAACTCTAGGTCTCATATCCAGAATAAATGAGTTGAAGTCAATGGAAAGAGACCCGCTGAAAGGAGATCATTGAGGCATCTCTCATTAGTCAGCACGAGGAACAAAGCAGGAGCTTCATAATTTGATGGATATCGGACGAAGAACATGTTCATGAACCAACGACCCTGTGCCTCTTTCGTGTGTACAAAATGCAAGTGGTACACAAAAAAGACCCTATGAATAGCAGCCAATGATGAAAAATGATGACAAAGGTGAGGAAGCCACAAATAAGGCTAATGGAATCCAAGACACTGCATGAATCTCAAAGTGTGAATAGATGTCTTGCCATCGAACACAAGGGAAACCACCTAGTCAATGACCAATCATGAAATGTCGACTGTTGGGTTCAAGGTGACCTACCAATGACGAAAGTAGGGCTAGAGTGCATGATAAGACCATAGCATCATGTGATTCTGAGACAAATTGAGGGTATGACCGACATGCAAAGTCAAGAGTTCTGAGGAATGGTCGACACATGTTGATAGACTTCCTTTGAACAAGAGAATGAGACATGTGGTACACTCCGACAACATAGACTCAATGATGTAACTATTTTATGTAGTAGGCATCATTAATGTTCTCTATAGGGACTGGAAGAGTAACCAGTCAATAGAGAAAAACAAAGTAACGAGATCAGCTTCCTAAGGCCATGCTAAACCCAAAATTATGATGACACAAGGACTCAATAATTTTTTGCTCTGTTCAAAGGCGACACAACTGCTACCAATTATAATATAATACTCCCTTCTCGCCCGTCTTTTTTGTTTTTTCATAACAAATGAATGCTATGATACAGAGGAGGAAACAAGTGTCGCAAGTAAGCAAAACTAGTTTCCAGTAGTGGAATGTACCTATTCTCAATGCAAGGAAATGCATGCGGAAGATGGACACTCGGGGTGATGTTCCCTCCAGGGTATAGGGTTTCAAATTGAGAAGGATATAAGCCAGGCTCTGCTTGGTTGGGGATGAAAAAATTGCTTAGGAAATGGTTTATAACGCATAGAGAGAACCGGCTAAAGGCTCGATACTACAAGCAAGGGTATGAGATGAAATCACAACTTAATGCCAAAAAATGTCCTTTTTTATGTCTTTTAGTCTACTTGGTGTGAAAAAGGGATAAACTTGTGCCAAATAGACATCTTTTCAAATCCAATTTACGAGTGTGAAAAAGACAAGTTCACTCGACAATCTTTTCTATTTTTGGTAATGAGTTAGAAAAGAGCTTAAATAAGACTCATGACCTTTCAAATCCAATTTAACGAGTGTGAAAGGGAAAAATCACTCGACAATATTTTCATTTTTTAGACTAGCTGGAAAAGAGCTTAACTAAGACTCATTTTGGGAGTCTGCGGGGAATAAGACCGCATGTGTATGAGTGAGAAATGAGGCTCATCATAATCTCATGTATAAAGCTATAATAGACTCTCAGTCCTAAGGAAAAACTCGGCATGGGCACCAAATGACAAAGAGGACCTAACTAGGGTGCCCATGTTTGGTAAGTCTCTACCATTTATTAGCGACACTACTTATTGCAGACAGAAGGTTCTATGTTGCAACAAATGGGTTTGTACCTAAGGCACAAAATCGACATTTTAGAGGATAATGCAAAAATGCGCGATGGAGTGGATACCTGTCCTATATGCTAGGTTATGAAAATACATGCCCGAGGTGATCAACGACCAATCATAACGTTGAAATCTGCAAGAAATCTGTGTCAAAACTACTGAAACCAGCTTAAAACCATTTTTCTATTAGTCCATTAGGTGAAAAAATAGCATGAAACTATATAAAGTGGGTAAAAATAGCTTATAAATAGTAATAAAATCAAAAAATACTATACCATTTTGATTTTTACCCAAATAGTGCAATTTGGACCAAAATACCTCCAAGATTCAAACGACGATTGCGGGAGCATCAGGCAACGAAATCATGAACCGTCTGGATCAGGTAACTCTACTTCTCATCCTCTTCAAATTCAATGGATTACATTTTTGAATTAGGTTCGAGTTTTTTAGTTATTGAGGGTGTAAAATATGGATTTTGGTGTACGTGGGCTGGCTTTGTTTAGGTCATGTATACAAAGAGATATATGATACTGTGTGAACCACAGGGGGCGTATATTAATCCCTACACGCAACTGTATGCAAAGGAAGACGTGTACATGCATGCACATGACCAAAAAGGATGGTTCTAACTCAAAATTTGGTTTGTCCTTTGCAGGATGGTTCTTGAATGGAGAGAGAGAGAACATGAGAAAGTTGATGCAGTTGTGGACCGAGATCCAGTGGCTCAAGTGACTCTAAAAATATTTGGCTTGTATAAGTTTTTGGCTCTCAAAGGAATGAGGGCCCAAGTGAGGTTGTTGGAGATGTTGGTGGGTTATTGGGACCCTGATAGCGAAAGCTTTATCCTCGATGGACAACCATTGAGGATCGAAGTAGAGGACATCTACTTCTTGACTGGTCTATCACACAGAGGATAGGTTGTAAACCTCAAGTCATGCAGAGCAGAGAGTGGGATGAAGATCGATGAGTATATCGATGCCCACTGTGTAGCGGGGGCTCCCAAGGTGGGAAGTCAAATCCCTATCCGAGAAATAAATAACCTTATCCTAAAGATCATCGTGCTTGTATTGACCAGGATCACAAGTTCAGCTTCATTGCACCAAGCATCGAGGACGCTCATGTTTTACATAGTGCAATGTATGATACCCACTGTCTATGACTGGTTTACCTCACAACTAACCAATATGAAAGGTCAGTTGATAGAGTGCAAACAAGGGGGTAAGAGAAACTTCGGGATTTCCTCCATTCTTTGTAGTTTCTTTTTCGAGCAGCTTCTAGGTCTGGGACCTAGAGTGGAGATCCTTCCTAGGGGACCACGTGATCCAACCATGGCGCAGTGGACCGAGGTCATGAGACAACAGGGGGGAGGTAGGGTGCCAACACCCTACAATGAGGATTTTTTCTTCTGGTGGAAGAGACAAGTCATCACTCTAGATGACTATCCCTATGCGGGGATTGACTTTAGAGGAGATCCATATATGCCACTTCCACTAGGAGCCACCTATGGTGATATAAGTAAAATGTTTTTTAAATATTTCATTTTTTGTATTTTTGTATTTTGAGACAAAAATATTTTTGGGTGGTGTTTAAGTATTAACTAGACACTTGTGTGACGTAGATGTGGGTTTGTGACGTCCAGAGGGTTTACCTCGACATTGATGGAGGAATCAGGGTGATGAGGGGGCAGGAGGAGAATATGATAGAGTCCTACAAAACGTGCAGGGAAACATGTCTCCTTTGACACAGAGGATTCTAATGGTTCATGTAGAGGATCTACCTGAAGCCATGCAGTGACAGGTGGTGGGTGTACCTAGAGAATGGGTACGACTTTTTCAGCATCTCGCAAATGCCATGGTTTGCTATCATAACAAACATTCGAAACCACAGGTGTATATTCCATGGGATCTATATATCGACTGTATATGTGTATTGAGGGTTTTAGCCCCAATTTTGTAATATAAACACCATATTTTTTGAAATATATAAAAAGGATCTTTGACTTTACTTATATTTTACAATGTGTACATTGATTTAATGGTTTTCTTTTCTTTATTAATGTGACAAATGCCAATCTAAAATGTAATTAGCATAGACATCAGATACATGATTATCACTCCTAGGAATGTGATAATATGTGATAAAATAAAACTATCGTTCTAAAAGACGTACCCATAGGAATCTTCGGAGTAAATTAGGATCACACACGTGGTAACTTCCATTAAACTGACATACTAATAACTGGGAATCCAGGCGAACTTCTAAAGAGAGAATACCATGTGAGATAGCATCGTGCAAAATTTCTATGACGATGCTATATTCGGCCACATTATTCATGGATGGCCCTAGGCATACGCCACCTGAAGACACCAGTAGACCCTCGGGTAAGTAAGCCACCCAAGAGGCGGAAGGCAAGTTTCATGTATGACGAATGGCTCTGTCTATGAATCCTATGTAGACCGAAGACTCCGTTGACATATGTCAATAAAGGGAAAAATAGATAAGAAAGACAAAGTCTAACACCCTGTTTCCCCCAGCTTGTAAATATATCTAGACTGGCCAAGAACTATGGAAAACTCATAAATGTGAATATGTGATGTAAACGGACCTTGAGGAAAAAGGTCAATGAATGTGAATAACATTTTGAATTTATTGC
>SNQJ01S0189447.1:0-18225 GCA_010110895.2 Picea sitchensis | reverse complement strand
GCAAAGCTGAATATTCACAGAGTTTGGAGAAGAAATATATTTTTCAAAAAATCAAATTGACTTTTGAAGTGAAAAGTCAAATTGATATTTGAAGAGGGAGCCAGTCTGTAGAGAACTAATGACAAAGAACACAAATGCTAAACATGAGGTTGAAACAAATTAATGGTAAAAATAACTTTGAATTGTGGAAACTTAAAGGCGAGATTCTTTTAGCAACGATAAAAGAGATGATGGTGGAGTCATCATGAAAAGAAAAAAAAATTTTTACTTTGGAGTTGTAAAAATATGTATTGCATGTAAATGGACATATGATTGTAAGACCTGTATAGGCATGCATACCCCTGGATAATTGAGTAACCTATGAAAAGTCTATACAGATTTTGGTAGATTGAAGATGTGTGGGCATGTATGTTGGGTTAATATTGACTTGATGAAAGAGTCAATGAGTTAAATATGTTTTTAGGTCAAAGCACGTGGCTTTTTCGATTGATGTTTTTTGGGTAGCCCATGGTATTATGTCCATGGATTGCATGTAATTGATCCAGGTGGATATCGGTGGTAACCCACCTATTCCAACTTGGTCAAAATAGTTTGTTAGAAATATACTATTTTTAGCATTTTTTAGTTCCTAAACTTTTGGGGCCATTTTGAGGGCCTAAACAACAATTTTTCACAATATGACATCTCAATGATAGCAAAAGGATCTGATTGAACCCCCAAAATGAATCTCCTCATTGATACCTTTCCAATGAGATATTGTGCGCCCCAAACAGATATCGTATTCCAAACATACACCCCCATGAAGTTGATACACCAAACTACCCAAAACGGGGTCCACAAAATTGTTGGCTTTTCATCTTCTCAGGTTAGGGTTTTGGATTTTCTTTATATTAAAAATGGATTTGGATCCTTATTGTAAAAATCATCTTCTTTCTAATGTGATTAGCCATCACATCTCTTCTCAGAGATAATATGCCACCATTCTAGCGAGTCTTTCACTCTGTATTTCTACAGTTTTGTACATTTCAATCTTTAATAGAAACTATGTATTATTGTGTCTCTGTATTTATGGGTATATATATGATATATCTCTGTTATATTATTGGATATTTTATATATCTCTATACATTTCTTCATTATATCTCCGCTCTCATTTCATGCCGAAAATAATATGGATCAATGGTATTAGTGCAGGTTTCTTTTGGTCATTTTTCAATGGATGTCTCCGACGAGGTCTGCTTATAGCAAGTTGGGTATCGAGCTTGTATCTCTTCAGGAAAATCGCTCTCGCATGCCTAAGAAACCCTCCATGGCAGAAGAAAAGAAAAATGTTGAAGCAAAAGATTCTAGTAATCGGTTGCTTGAGCAAGCTCTCTTGTGATAGAGGGACAAAATGATGGTTAATTTTTCCAAAATCCTTCAACTCCTGTCAATAACAACATGTGTGTCTTCATCAAGCAACCACTTTGGAGGAACCTCTCCTTTGAAGGAACAATTTAGTTTTGATATTCATGTATTTGAAGGAGATATAGATACAGATGCCTTAGAAAAATGGTTAAATATGCTAGAAGGTTATTTCTCTGTTCACAATTTCTATGATAGGGAAAATATCACCTTCACACTCCTTAATTCTCTCCCCCATGTCAAACATTGGTGGGAAATGTACTGTGAGCAGAGTTCCACAGAGGAGTCTGGAATATATGGGGCCGATCCCACTTGGGTTTGTTTGTGGATGCGGTTAAGGAACAATATTACCATGTTGGTAACTATGATGAGCAATACATGAGATGGACCACACTGCAACAAGAGAGGGGCCAAATAGTGTCGAAGTTCACAAATAATTTCCATACCTTTCACACCAAGCTGGGTATCAAAGACTCTCAGTGACATCTAGTTCTGAAATACTGCAGGGCTTTGCATAGGTACATCCAAAACGAAATGTGTTTCCTAGACATCTCATCACTAGGATATACCTATCGATATGTTGTCAAAATTGAACAAAAATTTAAGCATGAGAACAAACAGGAGTTCGGGTCTACAAATCCACAACAACCAAAGTATGATAAAGATGACCCTAACAAATAGTCTCCCAAAAACCTGTCAAAGCCACAGGAAAATAAGGGTAATGGAAAGACGAAGAAGGAAACTGAAAAGTGGTGCAATTTATACAAAAACCACTAGCACAAAACTGAAGAACATCACTCAAAACAATAATTGGTGGAGGAGATCCAAGAAAAGGAGCCGAGCCCTTATTCATAATATGATTCATAAAATAATGGAAGAAGACAAATCATCGACCTAGACCCCACTGTTGTTATCACGACCGCAAAAATTCAACCAGAAGAACCATCTAACCTTGAAGAGGGGGATCACATTTTTCATTCACAGATGTGGGTGAAGGGGACCCCGCTACATTTTATTGTTGATAGTAGAATCCATAAGAACCTCATCTCAACATAGGTCATCAAGCAATTGGGATTTTCGAGAACACCACACCCGCAACCATACAACATCGGGTGGCTTCTCTAGGGACGATATCTCTGTTTCATCCAACAGTGTTGATTGTCATATGGCATCCAACCCTTCAAGGATGAGGTATTATGTGATGTTTCTACATTGGATGTCTATGATTTTCTTTTGGGCCAGCCATATATGTGGAAGCGCCATGTTATTTATGAGTCTAGACCCCGTAGTGTCATTGTTACTCTGGGGGGTCATCTCTATAGGATACTAGATTTACTTCCAACTATTGTCCCACCTAAACAGTTCTGAAAGGTAGTATCTCATACTAAAAAATTCAAATTCTTCACAATCTATTCAAAAGGTAAACAAAAGGACAGTGCAACCACTATAACCTCAATCCAAGCACCTTCTATATAGCAGAACCCGGTCAACAAGATTCAAGAAAAGAACAAATATTCCTTTTGCAAATATTCATCTCATCAGGTTCTCGACAACCTCCCACAAACCAACCAGCGCAGCTTCTCCAACAAGGCAAGCGACACACCAAGATTCAGATTCAACAAATGCATCCCCATCTCCCTCATGAACTCAACGGAATGGAGAAAAAATCTTCCTAATGAGGGAGGATTTATCTCGGTGGATATCTATGGCCACCCACCTATTCCAACTAGCCCCAAAAAAATTGTTGGCAATTTACTATTTTTAGAATTTGTTTGTTTCCTAAACGTTCGGGGTCTTATGAGGACCTAAATGTAACTTTTTTGTGATCGGGCACCTCAATAATAGTTTAAGACTCTCATTGAGCCCCCAAAATAAATATTCTCATTGATACCTTTCCAATGATCTATCACGTGCCCCAAACAAAGATCTTATGCCAAACTTATGTTCCGAGGAAGTTGATACACTAAACTACCCAAAACGGGGTCCACAAAACTGTTGGATTTTCATCTTTTGGGGTTAGGGTTTTGGATTTTATTTATGTTAAAAATGCCTTTGAAGCCTCATTGTAATAATCATTTTCTTTCAAATGTGAGTATCCGTCACATCTCTTCTTAGAGATAAGTTTCCACCATTCTAACGAGTCTTTCACTCTATATTTCTACAGTTTTGTAGATTTTGCTCATTAATAGAAACTATGTATCTATGTTTGTTTTGATGATTATATCGCTATTATATTATTGGACATTTGATATATCTATGTACATTTCTTGGTTATATCTTTTCTCTCATTTCGTGTCGAAAATACTTTGGATTAGTAATGAAGCCTATAAAATGTTTGGTGAAATCCATAATAAATAGGCTTGGAGGTGAGCGGTGAAGGATTACTTGTCCGGATTGACTGGATTGGGTCAAGGGAATGTTCATGTCAAGGTGGAGAATTGGTAATCCATTGTAAGGTACCTGGAGGTGAGAGGAAAAGGTTCACATGGCCCATCTTTTCCAGATTTGGCCAAGGTTTTGAATGAAAAGTTTGAGGTGGAGCATAAGGTATATAGGTTAGAAAGGTGGGTTTGTATAAAGATTAATGAGCTTTGTAGTGAAATGAAAATTGGTAGGTCAATCAATTGTTTGAGAATATATGATGGAGGTAGTTTAATATTCATGGAATTTCAAGGAAGTTGGGATCTAAGTGACATGTTCAGTTATGTGAAGTTGTAACAAGAGTTTTGGGTAGAAGTGATTGTGTTATCTAGTAAATCAGTCACCCTTGGTTGTAGAAGACTGAACAATTATGGAAGTGGTATGAACAGGTAATTTGGTGATTACTCAAATGTGAAAATATTTTCTTGTGATACTTTTTCTTTTATCATCATTCTAAGTAGGACCTAGATCAAACAGGTAGATATTTGTTAATTATGGTGATGGTATTAAGTGATGTATATTGAGGGATCCTACTGCCCCATAATCATCATTGACATAGATGTAGTGTTTAATGAATATTATTTCATAAAATCAAACATAGTAAAAGATGAAAGGTACAAAGCATGACTGGTAGCAGAAGGGTATTTGGAAGGTATTGATTTCCATGAAAATTTGTCACTAGTTGTTAGGATTGTTTCTATTCATGTTGTGTTAGCACTATTTGTGTCTATTAATCTTGAGTTAGTTCAACTATATGTTAAAAAAAAATTACATGGAATTTTGGATAACGAGATGTATATGGAACAACCAAAAAGTTAGTTCAAGATCGCAACATAAGATTTGTTTGCAAACTGAGGGATGTCATTGTATGGCTTGAAGCATGCCGTGAAAATGGTACAATAAGTTGATTCCTTCATGGTAATAAATTTTGTTTACAATAAGTGAGTATAACTATTTTGTTTATGGTATATTCATTATCTTGGTATAATGTGTTATGGTTTTCGCAAGCATAAGCATATTTGAGATCAATAGGCTGGCTCAATTGGTTAGGATGTTTTAAATGAAGGATCTATGAGTAGAGAAACAAATATTGGGCATGGAAATACAAATAGACGGAAAAGATGGAAGGGTTTGGTTACCACAAAAGAAGTATGTGGTGAAGATACTCAAGAAATTCGGTATGAATAATGTGAAATCGGTAAATATTCCTTTGGATTTCTATTGTAATATTTATTCAGTTTGATGTCCTAGTAATGAAGAAGAAAAGGGTTATATTTCTCATCTATCGTATACTGGTATGAAGTTTGATGTATGCGATGAAATGGTCAGTATTTCACATGCAATTGGTGTTGTCAGTACACACGTGCAAAAACTAGGTGAATAGCATGGAAATGGGTGTTGATGTTTGTGATGGGAATGCTCAAGTATTTCACATGCACTTGGTGTTGTTAGTGGACACATGGAAAAACTATGTGAAGAACATGGAAATGGGTGCCTCAATATCTTAGAATCACATAAGCACAAGTATCACCTATAATGCTTGCAACTATTTAGTCCGTGGTAATGATTCAGGAGATTTAGACAAGAGGAGACCTACCTCAAGCTATGTCTTGCAAGAATAAAAGGATATATTGGGTAAGTTTGGAAAAGTACATGATAAGGTGTTTTGTGGTGATCGAAGTGTTGTGAATTTGACTAACGGTCCAATGTATAAAAATGGGGCAATGCATAATTTTGTAAGAGAGGTTATTGGTGGAGGAGGAATGGTCCATACTGGAGAAAATCGTGAAGACATGTTCACGTAACCAGTATTGTTAGAGAAGTTGCAAAGTTGTGATGTTGTTTGGATTCTCTTGGCTTGCAAAAGAGTTGATGAATGAGATTGGGAGAGGTATTAGGTAAACTGTTGTCAAGGT
This sequence comes from Picea sitchensis, assembly GCA_010110895.2. Taxonomy (NCBI): domain Eukaryota; kingdom Viridiplantae; phylum Streptophyta; class Pinopsida; order Pinales; family Pinaceae; genus Picea; species Picea sitchensis. Next base: position 12,484 of record SNQJ01S0189447.1, on the reverse strand, counting down.
GGAGATTTTTAAATTGTGAATTTTTTTTTTTTTAAATTGTAAATATTAAAATTTACCTATGTAAATATTTATTGGTGTTGGTTTACAAAACTGGTGGAAGTTTATATAATGGATTGTAGTTCTTGTAACTATGTAAATGGTTCCAAGATAGATATAAATCAATGAAGCCCAAGAAATTTACTAGGGCTAGTGGGTAGGCCTGATTGTAAGTTTATCTTGAATAATAGAGATATTGATACCTTGTCCCATGGATGTGTCCTTGGCATGCTATCATGGTTCTACCACGTAAATATCATGTGTTATATAAATGATTGTTTTGTCTATACTGTCATATTTCTTGCATTTAATTATTGTTTCAGGCTCTAAATTCCAACATAGTAAACTAAAACAAAAATTTTTTTATCTAAATTTTGGGTGAGTGAAAGAAGTTCATGATCGAAAAAGTGGCTAGCGGGTCAATAGGAACCCATACTCACAAAAACACACATCCCTAAACCTATAGTTTTAGAAGTGGTAGAACCTCCATGAGGCTTGCCACGTATTTTTAGTGGGAAGAACACATGTGTATTCCTAATAACACATGTGTGTTCCGAAGAACACGTGCACATCCTAGGAATGCATCCATGTTCCTTGTATTAAACATTTTTGAAGCGTTTCTAGCGTGATTTGTGCTCATTGTGCACAAATCACACTCTCATTTTGAATATGATTGAGCAAATAGAGAGGAGCTAGACAGTACCAACGAAGGGAGTATCTTGCCACCGTATCCAAGTATGTTTTATTTAACTTATTTTTATCCCAATTTAGTCATTTCCAATTTAGTCTTTTTCTCCCATGAATCTAAATTACAAAAATCTATAATTTTGTATTTTAATAAAAAAAACAACCTAATTTACATGCCATGGATTTTAAATTGAAACATATATATTATAATCGAAACCAAAGACAATGTAAACTACTCAGAATAAAACCAAGAAGATCAAAACCCCAACCACCATGACCACCCAATATAAACACTCAAATTGATGACGGGTTGGTTATATTAAGAAACCTTGAGGAACAATTAAGGGACACTAGAGAGCATAAAATAATCTCCTTGACCACTTCTTTGGACATCATTGTGAATTCAATTGCAATTGCCCAAGGGAAATTGACTTTTATTTCTGATTATAGGGCAAGAATGTATCAGTACTATAGCATTGGTTTAAATAGAAACCAAGTCAAAGAACTGGGCATTTCAAAACAACAAATATTGTCTATTTTTAGGGATCCTAGAAATGGAAAAGAACTACCATTGACCAAGAAACACATCTCCATTGACTGGTGCATCCATTCCAATATTAGTCAAAACTGGATAGATAGGTGGTATATGGTTTTTGATAAACCTCCCTGCAATAATAGAGAGATTCCCTTATATTTTATGATAAAATTATGGGCTAATTTTATTTTGGGTAAGCATGTCAACTACTTTGACATTGGTGAATTTCAGGGGTGGGTCAAGGGTTCACACAGGACCGAGAGCATGCTAGGAATGACCCTGTGTTAGTTCCTCATCCCCCCAAGCGAAGGACTGACCCACCTACCCAACATCATCCTATTTCAGAGAGCTTTCAATAGGTAAAACTAACCATTTCATCATTGAATTTTAGCCTTGTCCAGCACAATAATTTTGTTGCACTATCTCAATAGGAGGTACCAGCTAGTGAGATTGATAGAGGTGTTGGATATTAAGCATGCACAAAAGAGTATAGTGAGAAGAGGGAACATGGACATAGAATTCATCCATGTGAACCTCATTTTGACGATTGAATCCATTAGGACCAAAATGACAACCTCACGAGGATAAAAAATCCCCATGCATTTTTATAGAGGTGGTACTCCTCTTTACTTTAAGATTTTCTTGTGACTCTAGATCTTCTGAATATGGGACTTTGCGGAAGTTTGTCGTGGTAATAAAAGAAATAAAAAGATTGCAAGAAAAAATAACAATAAATCATTTTTTATTTTCTTTTTAATAAATTTCTTGAGAAATGACCAGAAACCACACACTTCATACATTTAAAAAGGATAGACAAAATTTCCTCACATCCATCATAGTTAAACAAAAGATTTATGATCACATAAAATAAAACTAAGAGGATGTGCATGCATAACATAAATTTAGTAGAGTGGACACATGCGCAGCTCAAATAAAGATAATGATAGGTCAATCTCAAATACTTTATACTCGAAACTAAGAGTTACAAAGCACAGTCAAAACTGATCCTGAAATAGCTCTCTTGAAATTTCTGAAAAAAATATATAGTTTGTTACAAAGGATTGAAATTCAAAATGTGTTTGTCCTTAGGAATGGGATTAGATCTCCTGTGGACCATAAATAAAATATAAACAAGAAATATTCTTGTATAAGGAGGATGGTGGGTGATAGTAGAACAACAATACATAGAAGGAAGACAAGCATAAGTTATCAGACTTTTGTTAAACCCTTGTAGTGAAAGAAGCAGAGTAATTGGATGAAAGAACTGATAAAGAAAGAAAGATGTGATCAACATAAAATTACTATGATAGTCTCTCATATCTTCAATTTCTTGTTGTTGTCTTTTTATTGTCTTCATTGACGGTTACATGAACCATCTCAATTGTTTTTTTCCCTTTGTTGGTCAATTTGTCAATTGCTTTTTTTTAAATTTCTTCAATATAGATTTTCATTGGTGTGACGTTTATCTCATGCCATATTTTAGTGTTAAATAACTCACCTTCCAAGTGTCTTAAATCAAGAGAAATACCATGTACTACTTCCTCAATATCTTGATTTTTTCACGGAATATTCCACTAGCCAATTTTCTATGTCGTCTTCATTATATTCGAGTATACCATATAACTTTTCAATTCATAACCCTTTAAATATCTCAATTTGTTCGTCAAATTGTTTCTTTTTTAGGAACATTGAATTGAGAATTAATTTAGTTCTATGCACTTCATTAGTACCTCATGCTAGGTCTATCTCCGTCAGCCTCTTGAATAGTTCTTCCCTTTTCAGTATCGCTTTGCTGCATGCTTCAATAATATTATTCAAAATTTTAATCGTTTCCTTCCAATAAACATTTAGTTGTTTTATCTAACTTGGGGAAGGAAGATCCTCCTCTCTTATTCTTAGTTTATTCATGTTAGAGAATTTGATTCCAAAGGGTAATACAACGTCAATGTAGAAACCTTCTTCGTTCTTCATATTAGCTTGCAAATATTCATTGAAGGCATGTGCCCTCGATCCAAAAGAAACAATATTTTTCGGAACCTTCCATGCCTATGTTACCAATGCCATTATTTTCTTAATATTTCCTTCTACATAACTCATATATCATGTGAGAAGGCTTGAAGATCATTTCAAATTAATAGTGGGTGTGGTAGGTTTGACTATTGACAAAGGACTGGTGAGGAGTGGAAGAGGCATCAAGGAGTCTTCCAACTCGCTGATCCTTTCTTTCAACTTGTTATTTTTTGCTTCCAGAACACGAATAGAATCATCAAGGGCATCTTCAGTTTCTTTGTGAATTTTAGATATTTGGGATGGCCGCATATCCTTTAGGTCAACCTCTGAACGAGATTTTCCTTTCTTATTTTTTAGATCACCTTTTTCTATAAACAATTTCTTAGATTCCTTGTCAAAAAGAATGATTTGGAAAGCAAATGGATCTTCTTCACTAAAGTTCTCATTCTCAATGATCTCTAATGATTAATTTTGTTGAGATATATTTATCGGCTGATCAATTGTGGGAAACATTTTCTCAGTATCTGCCTTGAGCTCCATGTCTACAAGAGAGAAGCTATTGATATCATTTTCTATTAGGTTTTATTCTTCCTCTTCCACAACATTATTCCTCTTTTTTCTCATAGGGATATTGTGTGAGATCTCAATTTTTGTNGGATTCTTCTCTCCTCCACCACTTGAACTACTGTTGGTAATTTTCCTAGTTGGGTGGGTCATTGGAGCATTACTCCAGGATTTGGTATTTTTAGGAGTAATAACTGGAGGTTGGGCGCTCTTCTCACTGGGACCTTTTCCTTTGTTCTTTTCAAACTTGTTAGTACTAAATATTGTTTCCAAGTCACCATCATTGTGTGTAGGAGCGCCTAGCTTGTGATCTTCTTCTTCATTCAAAATAGTATGAATGAATGAGTTGTTGAATACTACAGACAACATATGTTCCAAGAAGACTTTATTAGGGTCAAACCCCTTTATCGTTTAGCATACTTCTGATTTACATTGGTGAAGTGATTCACAAACTCATCAATTTTATTTATGTTCCTGAATATGAAGTCTCCAATTTTCCACAACAAGGGGATGAATTGCTTTTTCCATTTTTCATGGAAAAAGTTCAGCCATAAATTTTATTGCATTTCCACTTCCGTAACAAACAATTTATCAGATACATGGTGTGGAAGAAAAGAGGGATTTTCTTTAGAAAATAAGATCCCGATGACACTATAATTTTCCATTTTTTCTATCATTCCCTTTTTCTCCAAGAATTTATTTTCCTGGTCAGATATAGTGGGGGTATTTTTACCAAACAACAGTCCTTTGAAAACTGAAACGAAATCATTGTAAACTTTGTAAAAATGTAGAGAAGTATTGTGTCTCAAAAATGATTGATACCAGAAGGGCACTAGATCAATTTCACAATTCACCCTCTTAGATATAGTCAATTTTGGAAATTGACAATAATACATTTTTTCAAATACCAAATAGGAAGCCATAAAGAAGTTATTATCCCTTTTATAATGTGATAATTGGGAGGAGATTTCAATGGAAATCAATTTTCCCCATATGAATATAACTTGATCTTTAACTATAAAATCTAAAAGATAAATAAATATGTGAGAAATGGTGGCCGTGCTTTCCTGACCTACCAACCTGGTAAAAAACCAAGTGATTTCTTGAAAGGGGTTTTTAAAAGCATCGACCTGAATCTTGGTTATGTCCTCTATAACAACTGTGGGATTCTCCAAGAACTCGAGAAAGAGATCCAGGCCATTTTCATTTTTTTTTCCAGAAAATCTATGCAATCCTCTCCTTTGAAGGTAAGTGTTGGCTCAGGGAGCTTCAACATCTTACAAAACACTTGTGGTGAAAGAGATATGGGGGAATGATATTGGAGTTTTATAATTCGTTGGCTCGGTACATACTTCTTAGCGCACCATCCAACAAGTTCTTTGTAGTCGAATACCTGAGGGACACGCCCTGCATGAGAAATTCCAGATGTCCAGATTACATATTTCTAAGCAGGAGGAGATGAGTAATACAAATATGCTTTGGACCACTGAAAGTTCTGGTCTTCATGGGCCAAAAATATTCAATGTATCACCACATAATTTTTTTCTAGTTGTTCCTTCCATAGGTTGATGAGAGTGTTCTTTCATTTGGATAATAACTTGAAATGAATCCTTTAAGGGAGATAAGGATAATATAACCTTTGGAAAATCTTGCTTTAATACAATTTAATGAAAAATTTCCTTGATCCCTTCGCTTATTAATGATGATATTTACATAGCATGCATGATTAGTTATTAGCATTAAACCATACTAAATTAATATTGGGAAAAGTACCAAGATGATGGGGACATACAAGAGCAATTTGAATTTGGGGCCTTTTGTTAACCCACCAACTTGCCAACCCGTGAACCTGGGAACCTGCGATTGTGAACTATCAAAAATAAGCTAAATGTTGCAAAGCAGTCGAAATTGGATATAGGAGAAATGAAATACTTAGGGGATTAGTACCCATGAAAAGTATCAAGGTCATAATGTATATCACGGGCCTTTGGGTGCAAATTTGAGATAACGAAACTTAGGAGATGAAGGCTTGAACCTGTGAACCTGTGGTTGAAAAAATGGTTAAGTATATTATAACAAGGTGGCTGATCAGACTCATGACATAGGAACATGTATGGATATGAAAACCCATGAGTTCACCAACTCGTGAACCCGTCGATATTTGAAATGTGGCTAAGTATCATAACTAGAAAGGGAAAAGAGAAGGGAGAAAATAAAAGGGGAATGCGAGTAGGTACAGAAGAGGGAAAATAAATGGAAAAAAAGAAGTTGGGAAAATATAAAGGGAAGGGAAATTTCGGAAGAGGGAATTGATCTCAAGAACTGGCTCCAATTGTGGGATGATAACCCCTTGTGGGTTGTCAAAAATACATAATCTTTATGGCTAGGCGCTTCCATCCATTAGGCTATGGATTCAAAGGTAAGAATATATAAACTGAACAAATGAAAAATAAAATATATGTACAGGGAAATAAGAAAGTTTTAGGTGAAGAAACCTTTCAAATGTTTCCTATTGATAGTCAGCATTAATATTTTACCCTTCATGTATTTGATCATATAGGAATTAAAACCCATCATATTTTCATTGATGTATGGTCCAATCTAGAGTGCTTCAAGATTTGTGTGCATCGATGGTTTATCCTTGGCTTTGTTCCAGAGTAACACCAGTTATGCCTTTTGAAAATTATTTACAGTTGCATTCTGGTCAAAATATATTTTGATACTTTGTTGTCTTTGAGAAGTTATATTTAGGTATTTACTTCGTTCTTCCTCCAATTTCAACAACTAGTTGATCCTCCTTTGGATAGGTGAACTTTCTTCTACATCTTTTGTATTAAACAAAAAATTCAAAGCATTGAGTTCGAGGCTAACTATCATTTTTGCTTCTTTATCATAAACCAATGTATATAGAGGAATCCCAGTGTTGTCTTTCAGATTCATTCTTCTTTCCCACAACGCATCAGTTAAATTTAAATGTCAATTCCTTTGGTTCTTGTTAATAGTTTTCTTCAATATTTGAATGAGTGTCTTATGTGTGGATTATGAAAGACCATTCCCTTGGGGATAATATTTTGATGACTGGCCCATAATAATTCCATATTCTCCATAAAATTATGTAAATTTGGAACCAATGAAAATAGAGCCATCATCAATGATAAATTTGTCTAGGACGTCGAATCTTGACAAAATATTATCTTTGAGGAACTTAATTAACTCTTCAAAATCAACCCTTTTTAATGCCACTTATTTTGGCCACTTCTTAAAATAATCTGTAGTGGTGAGAATATACATATATTCCTTGCTTGACTTTGGATTTACTGTCCCAATGACATCAACTCCCCATTGGGAGAATGGTTTTTCTATAGTCATATGTTGTAACGACATCACAAATCTCTTCATTTTCCCTGAAAATTTTGGCAACATACACATTTCCTTATTGTGGCATATGAGTCTCTAAAAATTGATGGCCAATAAAAACCAACTCTTATTATTTTATGGGAGTTTTTCATAGGTGAAAAATGTCCACCATATATTCCTTCATGAAATTCCCTCATTAATTCTTGATCTTTGTTTTCATCAACACATCTCAGTAATATACCATCATAGTTCCTTACGAACAATATATCAGCAATCAACTCATATTGATTTGACTTCATCTTCAATGTTCTTCTATCTTTAGGGTACATGGTGATTGGAAATTGCCCAGACCTCAAGTAGAATACAATATCTCTATACCATTCTGAATCAGCCAATGGTTCTCCTACTGAAATTGAAATCATTCCATACAAATAATCATTATTTGCAAAGAGCTTACACAAACCTTGTCCTTTGACATCCTTTAAAGTTTTAATCTCAATATCATATTCTTGAATCTTTTCCAGCTAGTTGGTCCATTTTCCTTCTCTCAATTGTTGATTCAAAAGAATCTTCACTCGCGAGGATGGAACATAAGAAATGACATGAGAATTTAGTATGTAAGTCTGAAATTGTGTCACCTCTTTCACTAGATACATGGCTTGTTTTTCTAATTTTGAATACCTCAATTCATAATCATGAAGGGATTTTCTCATGAAGTTGATTGGGAGTTATTCACCCTTGATATTACTCTGAGTAAGAACATATGCAACAACTATTTATGTAGCAAATGAATAGATGATGAAGTCCCTTTGAAAATCTATGCTAATGAGGATTGGAGCTATGGTGATTTCCCTTTTGATATTATTGAAAGCTTCTTGTGTATCCATTGTACATTCAAACCTTTGGTCCTTTTTCAACAATAAATTGATCGGCTTGACAGTACTTTTATAGTCAGGAACAAATCTTTGCACAAAATTCATCTTACCAAAAATTGATTGAACTCTTTTCTTAGATTATGGGGGGTTGACTTCATTTATAGCTTTAACTATTTTTGGATCTATATAAATCCCTTCCTTTCACACAATATGACCCAATAGTTTTCCTTGAGTTACATCGAATAAACATTTCCTTGGATTTATGGAAACACCATATAATCTGCACCTGTAAAAAATGTTTCTCAACTAATGAATGTGATCACCCCTTGTTTTTGAATGCATTGTCAAGTCATATTGATAATCCTCCATGAATTTTCCTATTAACCCTTTAAAAGCATGATCCATTTCCCTTTGAAATGTGGCTTCTACATTCTTCAAACCAAAGGGCATCCTAGCATATGCATATGCCTCCCAAGGTGTTATGAATGTTTTATTTTCTCTATCTTTCTCAGCAACCAATACTTGATTATAATCAGAAAAACCATCTAACATGGACATGCAAGTTGATCTCGTGACTTGATGGAGAAGAAAATTCTTGTTAGTTAAAGGATAATTATCCTTTATACTTTCTTTGCTAAGATCCCTGAAATCTACACACATTTGAATCTCCCCAATCTTCTTTCTAACTATCACAGGGTTTGAAAGCCAATCAGAATGCCTAATGGGATATATTATTCCAACCTTCTTTAATTTCCCCAATTCAACATTTACCAAAGGTTTTAATTTGGGTTTCATCATCCTTATTTTTTTCTTGACCAGCTTTGCTTCTTCTCTCAAAGGAATAATATGTTGGAATATTTTTCTATCGTAATCTTTCAAATCATCATAAGTCCATGCAAACAAATCAAGATATTCTTTAAACAATGCAACATATCGATCAACCTCCTCAATGGTACAATAAACTCCCAAATTGACATATTTTGGGGAATTGTCAATTCCAATATTGATGTTTCTTGTTTCTTGAACCTTTCGGAGTGAAATGTCTTCCAGGATATTGTTAGCATGATCATATTTCGTAAAAAGAGACTCTTATTGAACACAATCCTTCATAACAACATATATGTGATTGTATTCATCATCATCATCATTCAACAATAATTTTTCCAATTGTTCATCATTCTCAAATACTTTTAAATACTCCAGGTTATCAGGTATAGAAGGTTGGACTACCCTTTCTACTTGAAAATATGTTTTTCTCTGAATATCATCAAGGTTTGGCAATGAGGTCATCAAATCCAATGAATCTCCCTTCTGATTATTTTCCCTTGGAAAAAAGGAAATGTTGAAAGAGCCGAAAGATTCCATCAATTTGTTAACTCTTTTGAATTATAATTTGAGTCTTTCCTTCTTGATTTTATACCTCTAGGTGACTTGATTAATTACCAACTCGGAGTCGTCGGTCATAATTATATGTTCTATCTTCATTTATTTAGCAAGAATCATTCCCTGGATCAAAGATTCATATTTTTCCTCATTATTAGTACATGCAAATTCAAGTGTGATAGAATGTGGATGCATAATCTTCCCTGGACTTACAAGGACAATTCCAAATCCTCTCATGTAGCTTGAACATGATCCATCAAATGACATCCTCCAATGACCTTCAAACATATTCTCTTGATTCTCCATGTCTTGAATTCGCTACAATATATCAATGTGTTCCATGTCTAGGATAACATAATTTACAATCCCAACATCTATATAATCTTCCATTAATTATTTATCCTTATTTTTGAAAGAGAAGGGTTTCTTGGGTTCATAGGGCACCTTAATAATTGCTCCTTCTTTGTCTGGAATCATCATGAAACTTACATCATTCATTATGTATCCCCCAATCATGGATAATCATTCTCTTCCCAAAACAAATCCATATGATGGAGGGAGGTCTCCCATAATAATATTGAAAACTATAATAATATGGGGAGTCGTCATGATCCAAGCATAAAAGTACTTGATTTGTCGATAAGTTGGTACTTGTCTGGAATCAACTGCATATATACTTTTACCGGTCTCATAATATTTGATACAATTAATTCTCAATGCCTCCATGACCGCCAATGGCATAATATTATTTGTTGTGCCTGTATTAAATAAAAAAATATGAAGTGCAACATCATGATTTTCAATTGAAATATAAAAGGGAGGAATTTTACATCTCAAATTTCTAGTTGATTTGTTATGTCTTTGTTTCAGACTTGTAAGAACAACTTCTTCTTTTTCATATGGATCATCCAATAATCTAAAAAAAAAATCCCTTTGTTGGGGAATCTTGACCACTTTTTTAAAAGAAAGAGTTTTCCTTAGTTTACTTAAGTCCTCTACAAAATTATATGCCATCTAAGTGGAGTTTGACACCAGGTGTTGTTTCTTACTTCTAGCGTTGTCCGTCATTTTCTCATTTGTTTTTTATTTATCTTTTTTGTTTTCCTTTTCAGAATCATTTTTATTCTTGGATCTATTTACAAATCCTCTTGTCTAAGTGACATTTTCTTGCGAGTTAGGGTCATTATTTCCTTCTTCAAATATACACATGGATGTCTCGCATCTGTCCATATGTACAATTTCATAGCTTTCATCAGGTGAATAATAGTTCTCTTGCTCAATAATTTTATCATCTTATACATCATCTAGAACAACGACATTGGGGGTTGGTTTCCTAGGAACCCTTGGTCTTTGTGGATTATCCATGTTTTCAAATCTCACTCTGTATTCTTGGGGAGGGTTTATTCTTTTCGCTTGGACCAACATTCTCAGATTTGCTACATAATTATCTCCCCTTCTTAGTCTCATTATATCGTTCTTCATTTTCCTAATAGTTCTATTCATTTATGCAATTTCAATTATTTGCTTGATTTCTTGTGCTGCAACAAGGTCTACCTTCACATCTGGTATCGTTCCCTTTAAAAATCCTCCTCCAATTTTTTAATTTTGTGTTAGTCATGGCTTGAATTCTTCATTCTTTCTTGAAATAGAGGTTTCTTGATTATCAATACTTAAACCTACCAGATGCCTTTGTATTTTTCCCAGTATATTGTCGGGGTCGACACCTGTTTCAATCACAATTTCTTCCATCTCAGTGGATTTAATCATTTCTTCCTACAAGGTATCTATTTGAGATGTTCTGATAGTATATTTCGCATTTGGGGGTGTCACATTCTTATAAAAACCGAGTATGACTGGGTCATTAGGTATTTTATCTTTTGGAATCTTACTCAAGGTTTTATTGAACCTGAGATTAAAATATTGTATTCTTTCATTCTTCCTCAAACCAATTTGGGTGAAATCGGTGAGAAAGGTATGATAATAAATTGGAGGGGTGAACACATGCAAGAACATGGATTCGAGGTCATTAAACGATCCAATTGACCTACTAGGTAATTTCGTATACCATTCATACGCTCTTCCTCATAAGGTTTGAAGAAATTATCTTACCATGAAATTTCCATACTCAACACGATGAAAATCACGGACATCAAGAAATAAGTGAAGGTGCCTCTTTGCATTGATTGTTCCATCTCTAAAAAGTTACTTCAAGGTACCCTTAGGGACAACAGGGAGATCATGTTCCTCACCTAGAATATTTAAAGGGGAATCTATTATTCTTCTTCGATTTTCTTGATTTCTTGCAGCACCTCTTCCAACTCCGTGTCTTTATTCAGGTAGTTCTTCTCGCGGTTGTTCATTTTTTTCTGCCATATCCGAAGTTGTTCTAGAAATATAATTTCCACTTCTTAGAATTCATAGTTTCTTGCTTTTACTTTTGGTAATGGGTCCTTTGTATTCATCCAAATTCAATCCATACCTTGTCCTTGTGCTACTCTAGCTATCCTTTGGTTTCTTCAGTCATGTCGCTCATCTCTCCTTTGTCTCTCGAGGATTTGTCTTTCTTCTTCTCGGACTAAGATTTGTCAGGACCTTTATAATTATTCTTGGGTCTTGAATCTCATTATTACCAAATTATATAGATGATGTAAGATGTTTCGTTGATTATTCAATCCAATTTCTAGGTGGGGATGATCATCTTGGGGAAGAGTCATATACTTTTCAAAAATGTTAGACCATATTCCAAATTTTAGTTCATTCCCTGGTATGGTCGCAAAAAAGGTTGATGCTTGAATCTGTTAGGACCGAAACGACAACCTCACGAGGATACAAATTTCCCTGCATTTTTATAGAGGTGGTACTCTTATTTACTTTAATATTTTCTGTAATGATCGCAAACCAAATTATTTCTTGGAATCACTAACAACTACTAATTTATTGAGTTATTAAGTGCATACAAGATTCATCAATACATGGAGATCACAATATATTCAAGATGTAGAAGCACAAGCAAAGATCTGACCTTTTTATTATGAGC
>SNQJ01S0189446.1:18235-30452 GCA_010110895.2 Picea sitchensis | reverse complement strand
CTGCATTCTGTTAGAAACACACTCAAAATTTACGGGTAGTATATCTTTTTCAATTTTTGGGAGTGCAACAAACCTGACATGGAGGCTGACAGTTTGGAAATAAGATCGAAAATCACTATTAGATATTGTTGCAAATCAATCAAATCGATTCTAGTCTTACAACCTTCGGCAAAAAAATATCTAAATGCAGTTGAACGAGGAGACAAACAATCTAAAACCAGATTTCGAGGGTATATTGAGAATCTAGGATATGAAAAAAAATGGATCTTCTTACCTCATCGATACCTCTCGTCATGCACTTACCTGCACATTCCTTTAGTCAGTTATTTTAGCAAGGTTGTTGGAGCGTGCACCTTCATCTCATCCATATCTGCCATTCGATCTGCATACCAATTGTTAGATAGGAGCATTCCAAGCAATTTCAACAACCATCACACCAGACCCGACCACATATTGTCCAACATCTTCACTTCTAGGTGTGGATTCATTTGGCCGGGTGAACGTTGCATATCTTCTTAAGAATTCTTCTCTTTATTTTAATTATAGCGCGCAAGTAATATGCAAGCAGGTGTTCATGCACAGTGGAAATAGCGAACAGTGATAAACAATTTCATTTTGATCAGATAAATTAGAGTCCCATGCTAGTGAAGCCTAGTTGAAACCGAGTTATTGAGATATTGATTGACTACCTTCATCTTTGATTCCCTAATGAGGACATGATGGTCAGAAAAATAGAACCTTAGACCTGCCTTTGTACTGTGCATTTAAAGTTTATGATATATTGTTTTGTTTGCAGGGTTATTTACAGGCATCTACAGGATAAGAAACGAAGGCAAAAACATGGCGAGGTAAAAAAAAACACAAGAAGAGTGCGGTCTTGGAGTTTCAATTGCAAACTTTATCCATTATTATTATTATTATTAATGTACTTATTGTTTTATTGCTTTGATTTGCAGACAGAAGCATGCGCAAATTTTATTTATGTATTTATTTATGCTTTTAAAGTAAAGAATAAAGTAAAAATCTATTTTACAAGCTTATTAAAAATTTATGAGAAAATGGAAGACAAAAAATAGATTAGGTGAAATTTTATTTTCGTCAATTAATTGATATTCCTGAAATCAATCAATCAGTCATCCTACTTTCTGATTCTTGCATCGCATGAAGCGTGGAGGAGAGCATACTGATTCTAACAAATAAAAAACTTGAAAATAAAATCCTACCTACACTAGGCTAATTAAAAATTAAAAATTATTTACGTGTAGTCAAATAGCCAATGTAGCCATGCACGCAACAGTAATAAGAATATGTTGTCTTTCAATTTCATAAATGAGAATCAGAAATATGTATGAAAGTGTGAAATTAGCTGTTGAAACTGTGAATTAAAACAATAAAAAGAAAAACTAAATGTATCTAACCTAGTACTCGCTTGAAACCATCGTTCGATCAGGCTTTCGTAGGTGCATTGTTCCTCTCTCAGATCATGTTGTAACTCCTCTTCATCTTCCTCGATCTCCTTTTCAATCAATTTTTCGTCATCGGATGCATAAGACTCTTCAGATGTTGGATCTTCAATTGTTTCTGGAGGAGTATTTGAATCTTTGATCCTTGTCAAGATCTCCTCTTCCAGGGAAGAATAAACCCCGATATCTACCATAATCTAAGTGAGCAGTTCCAAGCTGACATTCATTGTTAAACCATGTTAAAAAAAGGGATTCTTAGAACACCCAAATCAAAATGAAAAACTTAATAGAAACACTCTTGCTAAAACATAAAAAAAAAATTACTCTTCACAGTTGCAGAAATTAAATGCTCTTGATAGTTGGTAGGGATAGTGAGGAGTCTCCTCTCATGAGCTTCTATGACCCTTAGAACCAAGACATGTAGATCACACTTGCAGAAATTAAACACTCTTACATAAATTGAAATTTGTAGAAATTGAAACTACTTTTACCTAGTTGGTAGGGAGAATATGAGGAGTCTCCTCTCATGAGATTCTATGACCCCTTACCAACACATCTAGATCACACTTGCATGAATTAAACACTCTTGCATAAATTGAAATTTGCAGAAATTGAAACTACTTTTACCTAGTTGGTAGGGAGAACATGAGGAGTCTCCTCTCACGAGATTCTATGACCCCTTACCAACACGTCTAGATCACACTTGCATGAATTGAAATGAAAAAGAAACTAATACCTCAATCCATTGTTCTTCCCCGAAAACAGTGCCAAAATTTTGGGCTCTAAAGATGTCCTAAAATATAACCTCTATGCATCATCCGAAGGTAGGCGTTGGCACAAGCGTTTTACTTGTTTCCTACGTAGGTTCTTACCTTCCATTTTCAATACCCGTCCTCCAGAGATGCAACCCATGCAAAGGGACAACAATTGTAACAAAAGGAACGTCAGTTGTTCCATTCAAATGAACAACATGACTTGCAAAAGGAACAACAATCGTAACAAGGGAACAATAGTCATTATATTGGGTCAAACTATTGTTGTGTTAATTGAGTTGTAGTACTTAGCCAACTATTTAATTTGTCAATCCGAAGTTCGTAAAATTACGAAGCACACGCAAAGTATATGCAATATTGAAGAGGGACTAATATAATCTAATGTTTAAGCTACAACTGAAATTGAATCATTAATCTAATGCAGGAAATTGAAACACACGACTTGGAATTGAAATTAATCTAGGAATGGGAAATTTTGTAAGTGAAATTAATATAGGAATGAGAAATTGCATAAATGAAAATAATATTGAAATGGAGAACTACATGAAGGAAAATAAAATACAACATGTGAAGAGTTGAATGACACAACAACATATGTGAGCTAATGCAAATGAAGTGGTCTTACATTACAATAATCAAATCAATCTTCATAACAAAATAATGAAAGCATGGAAACCAAAACCATGAATCAAAGTTAAGAATCCATTTCTCTTTCAAATCACAAATCTATAACTAATCTAGATTTATACTTGAATCTTAATGACTATTGTTAATGACTACTCTAATTCCATCCTAATTACCCCTTGACTACTCAAATGATTACTACTCTAATTCCATACTCTAATTGAATCCTCATGAAGAGAGAAAACTCTCTTTTATACATGAGAGCCTTGAAGATAAGATAACCATCTCATAATTACAGATCCACTATTCTCTCAACCTATTTCCCATTATTACAAAATATGATCCCTTCAAATCCTTACACATATCTCTCATACATCTTGGATAGGATATTCCAACCAAATCTCCATGATCTCCTCCTTGGAATAGGCTTGAATTATCTCCTCAAATCTTGAAATGGTGAAGGAAATATTCAAGAAGTCCTTTTGAATTAATCCTTCACATATTCCTACACATTACAAAGCTCACACATTTTTGAGACATATATGAAAACATATTTATTTTCTAATATTTAATCACAAATTCCCTTTTAATACTAAAATGAATAAAGTGGAAAATAATAAGGTGAAACCAAAATGTATTTATGAAAATGATATCATGAAAGGTTGATGGGGTGTTGAAATGTGAAGAATGATGAAGGGAAAGGTGGATGAAAATAGGAAATTTCTGAGCCCCAACAGTAGTGTGCCCGACCCGGGGGTGGATGGGTACATTACAATCTCTCATATGAAGTAGGGAAAATTTCTAGGTACATGCAGAAGCCACATGAGCTACACTGGAAGGATACCAAGAACATCCTTATATATGTTTAGGGTACCATAGGTTATGGAATCCACTATGCAGCATGATGTTCATTAGATCTCATGGGCTTCACCGATTCTGATTGGCATGGCGATAAAACATATCTCATGTCCACATCTGGGTATGTTCTTAGTATGGGTTCTCGTCCCATTTGTTGGTCGAGCAAAAAGTAGTCAATTATTTCTCTATCATTAGCAAAGACGAATAAATAGGAGTGGTCAACATCACTATTTGTGCACTTTGGATTTAGAACTTCCTCACCGAGCTTGGCATCCAGTTTCATCATCCTATTTTCATTTGGTGTGAAAATCAAAGTACTCTCAAGTTTTGCAGATACCAAGTACAATAACAGCGGACCAAACACATCAAGATTCACATGCATTACATCAAAGAGCTCATACATGACAATATCATCAATTTGTAGTACTATCCATCCACCGAATAAACTGTAGAAATATTCACCATGACATTTACTGAGCATAAATTTCACTTCATGCGTGATCGTCTTGGAGTGAAGGACATATTTTTTTCGCAACTAATTTATTTACTTCTTCACTTTTTGCATTGTACTTTGAGGGGGGGCGTTTTCCCATGTGTTTTTCCCTCTTTCCTCTTTTTTTTCATTGTTTCATTCTTAGATTCATTGTACAATGGGTACCTAACATGGCCTTGGCTTTTAGGACTGATTCATCATGTTCACCCTAGAATTGTTCAAGGGGGGTGTTGTTGATATTACACACTCACCTAGTATTTATTTTCGTAAGGTTGATAGTCCAATGTTTAGAACACTTCATTAGATGATAATATTCTCTCTAGAGAATATTCCCCTACAAAATAGGGTGCTCCTCTTCAATTCAGAGTCAGTTACACTTAGTAACACTTAATTAAACTAGTGGAAGTCGCTCATGCATGGAAACCTCAGTTTTATCACCAACAGTTGCATGTGCTTCTCTCACTTCCACACATGTGACTTAGTTAATTGATGATTGCATGGATCAGTTAACTAAGACTAGGTGGAAAATTACTTCAGTTTCTGTCAGTGAGTTTCTATATCACTCTAAATCACTACTATGGTCACTTTACTTAGCCATGTTGAGTATATCATGTGTAATTTCTCTCACTAGTGAATGCTGTAATTTCTCTCACTAGTGAATGCAATTCTTGATTCTTTTCTCTTATCTCTTCTCTCCTTCTCTCAATTTGCAATCTTTGTACAAATTGTTGTTAGCTAGATTCTTTGTGCAGGTTTCACCACAATTCTACACTTGGCCCTTTCATAATCAAAGAGAAAATTGGCCAAGAAACTTATCACCTACAAAATATTGAAGGGGATGTTGATATCCTCCATGTTAATGGCCAAATCCTAAAACACTACATCAGCTAGCTCGTGTTGCAGCTCCCTCCTTGTATACAAATAAAGAGTTTGCTTTTGTTTTGATTTTCTGCTCATTTTTTCTTTAATTTATGTTTGCATAATATTTCACATTTGATTCAATACTTTGAAGATCGTTTGATTTTGAGTCTTTTATTTTTCTCTCTTAATAACTATCACTCTGGATTTCTCAAATGCTTGATATCTTGGGCCTGTATATACCTTATAAGTGTAACACATTTGGTGTCAACAACCTAAAAAAATCTATGACCTGGCTTCCGGACATAACACCTTTCCTAAATGTATAGCATTGTTGTGCATCACTTTAATTCAAATATAATAGTGGAACATATTTCATTAACACACAAGCATTGTACATTTAAAATGTAACAAAGAGAGGAGCCAAGGTCTTTGTCTAAGAACATATGTTTATTTATTTATTTTTATTTTTTTGGGGACTAAGAAGAAACAGTTTGGGAAATACGTTTATAGTACTCCAAAGAATGTTATTGAGGGAGTTCACTCATCACAGGTATCATCACTCATGCCTTTAAAGGAGGAATGGAATCCCCCCATCCACCTCTCTCTGAGCATAAGAGAACATATTTTTTTTAAAGTGAAGGCTTGGGGAAATGAATTCCAAATCACGTGAGACACGAAAGTATCTCTTCCATGGTTATGGATGTTCGTTGGGAGTGTAGCAAGGCTTGTGACACCAAGGTGACTCTGTTGAGGCTATGGACACTCGTTGGTAGTAGAACAACACCATGGGAATTCACAACAACTTGTATTTTCAACATTCTTGATGTCTCAATTCCCTATAGTACTCATCATGGCGCCCCAAATTCGTTTCCATGTGAAGAAGTACTTTTTTATATCTAATATGTTCTAGGCATGACCTTAACTTATTTTTTGTATCATACAAACTTTGTCTCATCAAAATATGTATTTTGAAAAATATATGGGACATATTGTTTCTCTCCCAGGTCATGCATTACAATGCTCCCTCTCTCATAAGTTCATTTTTGGATACCATCTCCACATAGATTCATGGTTTCTCCCAGTGTTTCACCATTTTTTGTACCAGGAACTAACAACCCTCCTTTTTCTTGTATTCCTTGCTTAAAAATCCCTCACCCAAGAAAATGGAGCCCCTTTTTTCTCTTCTTTGAAAACTTATTGACTAGAGTTTTTTCTTTAACAATTGATATTGGTTGCTTCTCTCTCTAAGAGATAACTTTACTTTTCATAGTTGGTTTGATTTTGCATTTCTAACTTTGGAGACTTAAGCAAATTTTTGGGGACAAGTTTTAAATTTTTGGATGTGTTAATTTAAACTCCTCTGGTGTACACCGGAGGAGTTCCTTCTAAATTCCTTGGTATTCATCGACGCCCTTTCTCCAAAATTCTCTGAAATGTATCATCGCGCTACTTTTCATAAAATCCTCTAATTTGATCAAAGGAGTTCTTGAAAACTCCTCTAGTCAAACCGAAGAATTTCCTCTTTTACACTCTAATGCCCACTGATGCATTTAGCACCAATTCCTCTGGTATACACTAGAGGATTTCTTACTAACTCTGTAATATCCCTAGGCCGAACCCAATTGTAATGTAAATAAAAATGTACTTAAGCTGGTGAGCTATTTGATATCATTTTTTTGTATGCACAGTTCATGGCATAGTGTGTGCATGTACTACGTAGTAAAATGAGGAGATTCCAGGATACAATGCGCAACAATATAAGTGCGCGCGATTTTGAGGCCAGGTAGCCTTTTGTGTATATGTTGTGTTTTATAGGCTGGTGAGCTAGTTATTATAAGCTAGGATGCTTATGTTTTGATTAGGTCGGAGAGCCTAGATGTTAAAGGCCAGTGCGCCTATTTTTGTATATGTCTCATAATTAATATAAAATACATCGTTGCACATAGACCAACCATGATAAAAGAGATGGGGGACTAAACTCCACTAGTTAGGGAAAGGGAGGGGCCTAACAGTTAAGAAAAAGGGCTAAGGTAGGGAGATTAAGCCAAAAAGGAATATTATATTAATATTTCTTAAATCATAAAGTATGGATAATTATTGTATCCTAAGTTCTAAAGTTGGGGACAAGTGGGGCCAAAGTAGCTCCCAACATGACAAGTGTCAAGTTGGGGAAATTCATACATATTGTTGGGAATTAGTTCATTTTTCCATCTTTTCCACAATTTTTCCCATCATTCCTTCCATCATTCAGTCCTCCAGTCAATCATCCATGAGAATTCACACACCCATTGATCTATCCTTTGTATCTTCATGACTGTACCTGAACCTGTATCCATAGACATTTTGTGTTGGTGTATATGGTTAACTTAGGATCTGGACTGAAGAAGCAGGTTGTCAAGCCCGTGGGATATTGAAGAGGTAGTTTGTCAGGCCGGTGAGCAATTCTCTAGGTGAGAGAATTGTTGGGAATTGATTTCTTGAAGGTGTTAAACTGCATCTATAGTGCTATGAGACTTCCTGTCTGGCCTGTTGTTGAAGCCCGAAAAGGAAGTGGGGCAGCCAAAGGACTGTTGAGCAGAGAAGGGGCACACTTCCTAGGTGGGATAGGCATGTGGGGAATGAGGGACTGTAGGTTGTTAGTTTGAGTTGGCACCTAAGATGGAGTCTTTCCTCTTGTATATGAGCCTTTAGCCTAGTTAGGAATCCCTTTACCCGGGTGGAGTTTAGTCCCAGCTCGGGGGTGACTCACTGTTGAGAGTGATGAACAGTGTGGTCTAAGGCTGGGAGGTTCGTGGAAGGTTTGCATGCAGTTGGTGACATCCTTACCAAGATAAGTGACAAATGTGTGATATATTTACATGCTTCATTGTTATTTACGTGCTTATTTTTATGGGTTTTCATATGTGTGGCTATAACTGTGTTTATTTTTATGGGTATTTCCTGTATATGCTGCATGTATATGTTTACTGTTATTTCAGTGTGAATATGTGTATTTGCAAATGTATTTGTAGGTTTATGTTTTATATATAATGTTTCCGCAAGAGTTCTGTATGTATATATTTTAATTGCATGCAGTTCGAAAAACAATTATGTGTCGTAGCTCAGTTGGATACTAGGTATGTTACAGTATGTTCCGCAGAGAGAACGAAAGAATTCTTTGTCATAGCGTGGCCCGACATGGATGGTCGGGGACGTTATAATATAGTATCAAAGATTCGATTTTCAGCATTGATCCTGGATGGGATGAACAAGTGAGTTGAAGTGAAATGTCATAGAGGATTGATTTCAAAGTGGCCAAATTTCGAGTTACAGAGCGTCCATGGTAAAAGGTAACAACAATTGGGCAGAATTGGGAAAAAACCTCAATTTATGTTGTTAAATTCATGGGAAAATTGAGAAAGTCGGGCATGTTGTGAGATATTCTTGATTTAATATATTTTCTAGCAAATTCAGACCTAGAATTGGTTGAATTTGAAGTCATGGTGAAGCCATGATAGTTGGAGCGAGTTTTATAATTAAAATTCTCAATTCGTGAATTGATTTTGGGTAAATTCGTTCCAGAAATGTCAACCAAAACGATTTGTTGTTGCAGAGGTTGAACTAGTGTTATCGAGGTGAAATTGAACGAATTTCATAGTTGCATAATGTCTATGGTAAATTCGAGAAAAATTTAAGCAAAAGCCCCAATTTCTGTAGCGGAATTCACGAGGAATTGATGCGCATAAAAATGAATGTGCACAGGTGGGCGCACTAAAAATGCATGATGCGCAGTAAAAGCTAGCGATATGTAAAAATTGGGCATTACGCAGAAAAATATTGGCGTGCTGATGTCCGCACTAAATTTTGGTGTTGTGCAGAAAAATGTTGGTGTGCGGCTGTGCGCGCTAAAATTTGGCACCGCGCGGAAAAATGTTGGTGTGCGGGTGCACGCGCTAAACTTTGGCGCCACGCGGAAAAATGTTGGTGTGTAGGTACGTGCACTAAATTTAGCATTGCACGGTGTGCACACACATAATAATTGTGCACGTGGTGTGTGTAGTATTGGACGAGTGTAGTGAAACTTTGTTGGTGTGCGCACAATGTGGGTATATGTTGTCACGCGACAATTTAGTTAATGGTGCGCGCAGAGTATTGGTGTGCGGTGGGGGCATACTAAAATTTGGCATGATGTAGCGCGTAGAGTGAAATGTGTGAGAAATATCAGCACGTGATACAAAAATTGCGTACAGCAGGAAATAGTGCAAGAACCAAAACAACACGCAGTGGATATTGGCGCGCGAAATAAAAGTAGTGCGCGCAAGTTATTAGCGCAACAAAGAAGTGATACACAATGGTTTTAAAGTGCACGAAGCAAGATTTACCTTGTGTTGTTTTTGTGCATGGTATGGGTTTACATGTTGAAATTTGTGCGCGCGAAGTTGTTTGAAGGGTGAACAACAACAAAAAACCAGTGATTTTCTGTGACATTTTATATCATTTGAACGTCATCTTTTTGCAACACGTTTTTTAGGCCCTTAAGAGTGTTTTTAGCCACTCGAAAACCATAAGAATAGAGTGTGCCAAGGCACACTCTATCTCTATAGATCAAATAAAATATCTTTGAGAGATCTTTCTAATGGTGTAAATCGTTTGTCAAACAGAGATTTTATGAGAAAGTTACATCACAAACAGTGGAGGGTAAATTTTAAGACCCATCTAACATCAAAGAACCATAACTTTCTGCTCCAGAATCAAATTGAGACACGGGAGAAGTCAATGGAAATATATGGAACCATAGAAGACACTCCAAGAGATGAATTAAATTTATGGACATGTTAAAAGCGTTTAATATGGAAAATAAAGAACATGTAGCATACCAGTTACAATATGGTATTTTGGTCTGGAATTTCAGCAGGCCGTAACTAGCATCCTAGAACCCAGGAAGAGGTGAAACTTGGACAGAGTGTCCTTAATATGTATATTAGGAAACCCAATTGATCTCATATGAAAATTGCAAAAGAGGAGGTGCACAAATGCATATTTATAGTGCAGAGTTGGCCAAATTGAAAAATGAACAAAAACAATTTAATGGGCAATTTTTAAATAGCCATAACTTTCGGCTTGAGACTTAGAATTGAGCATGGGAGTAGGCGTTGGAAAGGTATTGGATAGTGGAATATAAATATCCACCCAGAAAATTAATCTGGGCATTCAAATTTCTAGGAAATCATAAGAAATAATTCTAATATATATTATTGAACCATAATGGTTCATATTTTCATGAAATTGTTGAAACAGTTAGCCTGACAAAGTTTTGTTGGCTACACATTTTGCAGAGTTCAAAACAACTAGATCAGATCAAGATAATCATAGATTCCAAAGGAATGGAAGAGGCATAGGGGAATTACATTCAGGAGGATGAGATTAGAGGGATGGATGTCCATTTGGGCATTGAAGGAACAAACGCCAATGTACATGGAGATGAAAGGAATGAAAACATGAATATGGAAGAGACCATTAAAAATTCACAGAAGGATGTCCAAAGCCATAAAGATGATAATGAAAGGATTATGAGAGACAAGGAGAAGCATGATGACTTCAACATGAAGTTAATGCAGAGATTGAATCGAATAGAAAAGAAGTTGGATAAGAAGAGTGGCTCAAGAAAATTTGGAAGTCACAGGCCTCCTGATGAGAAACAAAGAGCAAGAAGTGTTAACATTGTTGGACACACCTACCACACTTAGAGGGGGGGTGAATGAGTGTGGGGCTCTTTTTCCCAAAACTTCCATCTTGCACAAAAACTCATCAATTAGCATTCAACATTTATTCATTACCCATTGTTGTCATTTATAACCAGTTAGATGTGAGCACATATCAGCAATATATCATCAAGTCATCACCACAATGAACACAAGATGTATGTACAATTTTCTTTTTATTACGGACTATAATCCTTGGGGTTTATCAGCAACAACTGAATAGAGTACAACTCTACAAGAGCACCAGCTCTATATGCAAGACTTAGCTTGCATTCTCAGCACCAACTGAGATGAGGCAACAATTATCAACAGATATCAATCTGTACCATAAACAAGAGCATCAACCATGCACCAACCTGTGTCAAACAACCTGTAATCAACATGTACCATAAACAAGTGCATCCAACCATGTACCAAGTATATACCAATCATGTGTCAACTACTCATCAACAATGACTCATCAATATGTACCAACATCATCAACTATACACCTCATGTATGTACCAACTTATCAACTGTTTGTCTCAACCATGACTAGTTTTGGATTAGTCAATAACTCTAACTTGAAATAATCATAACTTTGTACCTGTACTGAATAAAGATCTGAAACTGATACACAATGTTCTTCAGTGTGTTTTATGCAATTCCTCCAAGTGGCACTACTTTGAACCTCTCAGAAAAGGAGTTATAGCAAAAATGGCATACTTTGTTGAATTCTGGCTTATTCTAGAGAGCGACCTTGTAAAGTGTGTCCCACACAAAATATTTGATGAATAGATCTGAAACTGTTACAGAGCATACTACACACTGTAATCTAACTAACACAATTGGTCTCACTGAATTTGGATCTGTTATGAAGAAGTTATGACGTTTTTACCTGAAACACCTGATTTTGACTAGTTTCAGGACTAGCCACAAATCCTATTTTCCACAAAGTGTAACTCCCAAACTACAACGACCCACAAACTGAATTTTTAACCACATATACTTGGCTATGTTTTCTCACTTGCATAGCAATTTCAGGATCTGAATCATTATAGAAAAAAAATTATAGCGAAAATGGTGAGATGACCTGTAAATAACATACCTTAGAAAGTACCATCAAAATAATTTATCCTTCCTTGCATTTAGGCCTTATTTTATTCACTTTCATCAGCATTTCGGCTTAGATATCATTGGTTATCTCAGTCACCTATAGATATTCAATATCCTCAAGTGTTCCACACCAAAAATGTTCAAGAAGCTCTCACGAAAAGCTCTCCATCAATACTCCAAAATATATTCCCACAAGAAGCTCTTCATTGATCCACAAAAGGGATGATCTACAAGAAACCATTGCTATCTTATTTTTACTTTCATCATTTAGATCACTTATCCCATTTTAGGTCACTTAACCTATTTTCC
>SNQJ01S0189445.1:0-18225 GCA_010110895.2 Picea sitchensis | reverse complement strand
GGAGTATACACCTTCTCTGTCACCTGGACAGTCCTTTGGCTGCTAATCTCCCTTGCCTTGGGTTACAGGAACAGGTCGGACTGGAAGTCTCCGGGCTCTGTGGCAGCTACAGGGTTCCTTCTAGGATTTCTCTCCTTCCTCTGTGCACTCTCTCACCTGGAGGGAGTCGCTCACCGGTCCAACAACCTGTTCTTCCAATCTTCAACCACCTTTCTCACCTGGAGAGAGTGTTGTACAAACTGGCCAACAAGCCACACAGGATCAAACAATACACGTCCACCACAATCCACGGGATCTAGACACGAACACCCAAGGCAGCTCCAGACAGGTGCAATAGTATAACCAGGCTTACCAGGGACGAGACACTTATGTTTTCTCAATTTAGCAACATAGAATAGACTCACATTCTGGATTCTCAAGGATGTGTGACAAGTCATCCACGTAGGGGTTGATTCAGACTCCACAGTTTAGAACAAAGAAGGGGTGTACCAACTTTCCGGAACAAACACAGACTCTTTCCCCAAATCCACGCAGGCTTCTCGTTCAGGGAGTATACACACTGGTTTTCTCAGAGCCAGACACAGGCTTTCGAATCACAGGGATGCAACAAGGTTCTCTACAGGAGTCAGGTTGGTAGTACTATCCCCCCCCCCGGGCTCTGTACTATTCATACAATCGGGTAGAATGGGGAAGGCTTTTCTCACGGCTCATCCTGGCCGTTTTATTCGCATGCATCCGGGTTGACACTTGTCACCCATGAAACTGCATGTGTTCCACCAACACGCATCTCCCTTGCATGTTCTCTCCTTGCCAGAAACTTAGGATAAACATAAAATGCACGTGTCTTTTGGGGATAATAATAAAATATTATTCCCAGGCTTAAGCCCCTAGGCTTAGCCCCTAGGCTCTACACTTAGCCCCTTTTCCCACCTTCCAACCCCTGATTCCTTGCCCATCCTATGGATGCTCAATCCCCCTTCACTCATTCATCGTGGTCGGTCTGCACATGGCGGTGTTTATGTTTTATTAATTGTTCTGCGTGATTACATATACAACAGTAGGCTCCTGGCCTTCAACACTCAGGCTCCCTAGCCTAACAACACATAAGCCTCCAGCTTATACAAACTTGGCTCACCAGCCTATAAAACATAATTACAATTCCTTTCAAAACATGGTTTACATCGGGGCTCGGCCTTGGGGACACTACATCCAAAGTCCTACACACTCAAGAGAACCCAGTCAATAGCACTTGTCTATGTCAATACAACAAAATAACATATCAGCATATCCATAATGCCTCATAATCATAATCAAACGGCCAATAGTATAATAATCTAGATCACTTGCAAGCAAGTGTCCTCAAAGAATAAGTTCACTTAGTGTGCGCAAGAGAGGGATGTTACAGATAGGTTTAATAAACTATCCATTGTCAATCTATCATCCAAAGTGGTAAGCGCAAGGGAGTGTTTCATAATCTCATGCAAATCCTTACTCCTAAAGCAAGATAAAAGTTCTCACTCATCAAATTCCAAGTTTTAGTAGTAGTGTCGATTGCCACTTTGTAATGTCTCCATCAACTTATAGCATGACATAAATATAATCACAAACTAAAATATATCTACTGAATATAATATTAAAATCAATAACATTATTATTAAAGAATAAAAATATACTAAATCTTCAAATTTTTCAAAAATAATGTTTTGATTATTTATATTATTTTGTCAAACTAGTAGATCCTTTAAAGGTTGTCTTAAAGAGCATATAGATGACATTGTTCACAATCGTATTTCCAAGTCATCTATTGTTGAACACTCTTTTAAATCCAAACACCCAATTTCTTTTAACCAAACCAAATTTTTAGCCTTGGCCCCTTATTACTCCTCTTGTATCATTCGAGAAGCATAGAAAATTGAAAAACATCCTGAGAATTTTAATCATGAAGATGGATACAAACTTATCCAGTCTTAGAATCCCACCATTCATCGCCTAAGTCAGTATGCCTTTTTGTATTTTATCTTAATTGACTAATCTTGCTCTTTCAAATGGTCTTCTCTCCCTCTCTCCTGACCCTGTCTTTTTCTTGTTTATCTAATTTTTTTTTGTCTTTTCTTTCCTTATTTTGTAATCTATTTAAGTCTACTATTTATTTACCTCTGACTCCAAACTTTTAATCTGTGACTCCTTTATATAAAACATTCCTTTATTTTCAACAATTCCTTCTTATCTTAGAATAGTTTTGATTTCTTTAATACTTTATTATCGTGTTTCAACATCATATTCTTGATACCTTATCTTAATATCAGTTTTAGTCATAATGGTTTTCACTGTTTTATTAATTTTCTACCTCGTATTCCTCTTTTCTCCTCAATGGTCTTTTCATTTTTCATATCGTATTTTAATATATTATTTTAATACCTTATTTGTAATAACATTCTTAGACATAATGACTTATTCATTATTTTATTAATTTTACTCATCTTACTTCTCTTTTATCCTCAACAATCATATTCTAATATTTTCTTTGAATAGTATTCCTTAGCACTCTTTTCTAACATCTTATAGCTTCATTTGTCCCTGATGATGGGTGGAGTTTCCAATTGAAACATTGGATGTTTCAAAACTTCCTACACAATATTTATCGAGAAAACTTATGCAACATATTTATAACCTTTTTAAAATTATGGGCACAATTTCGGAGCCAAATAATGTTTCGCTAGTGTGAAACCCTATCTAGCTCGAGAGTTGAGGTGTCCATGGATAGCAGAGATCAAGGCGAATGGTAGCGACCAGCTATCAGTGACTTTCAAACCTTTGGCAAAGGTTTGACTTAGTGGTTTCTTGACTAATCAGAGATAGCAAGTCCCTTTGGAGGAGTTTTTGGAGTTAGGTGGTAGTATTGGTGATCGGTCTATCATGATTTCTTTGTCACAGCTTGAGTTATAAGTATAATGGATGACATCGAACTTTATTTTGACATAGACGAAAAGGATATAGAGGACATTTTCCCCACGAATGAGGGGTTCATAAGAAGCCAACGTTTGAAAAGAGTGGTCAACTTGGAGAATTTGGATCTATTGGATCATCCCTAGGTTAGTTTTGATGAGGCTACAACAACGTCGACTTTCTTCCACATGAGGCAAGCAGGTGGAAATCCCCAGGGGGATCAATGTGTCTCTCATCTCGATATATTTTGAAGGGATGTGTTTTGTGGGGTAAACATCCAAAATTGTCATCACCCTTGCATGCAACCGCATATTCAACAAAGAAGGAGCATTCTGGTGAATTCATCCCTCCAGGATCAAATCCACAGAGAACTCATGTAACTGGTTATCAAAAGACGAAGATGAGGTGTTGGAAGGTTAAGAGGGAGAAAAGAAGAATGGTAGTGGGAGTAGTTGTTGAAATTGGGGCTATACCCAACTTGTTGCGAAAAATGGAAGTGGGTTGCATCTACGACAAAGTGGTTTCTCCTTCCTCACTCAAATCCTAGCTAGAGGCAAACTGGGTTAGGATTTTTTATATTTCTCTAAATTCCACGCCTTGGCACGTAGATGGATAAGTTTTAAGTTTCGAAGGAAGGAAGATCTTGTAGAAGTTTTCAATAGAGTATGGGGATGGGGGCCTTTTGGTCTTATTCTAAAAGAGTGGTTCATTTCATTCAACCTGACTCGAGAAGTAAAATCCCCGATGAAGGTATGGGCTATCCTCCCAAACCTCCCACTAGTTTTTTGGGAAGCGGATATCTTGATCTCCATTGGAAATAAAATAGGGAGATCTATCATTTGTGAACCAAGTTCGGCTGATAAAATAGGTAAGAGATGGGCTTGGGTCCAAATCAAAGTGGACATGCAGGAGGACCTTTTGGACAAAATTGAGTTGGTATGTGGTGAATTTTCTTGGTCTCATTGAATTGATTACTGGAAAATTTCATTTAGCTGTTATCAAAAGTATTCGGATAAACCACAATGTTCTCGATTGTTTGTCGATGTTTCGGATCCATATTCAGGACAAAAATCCTTAAGAAAAATACAGGAGAGGAGCAACAATAAGTACTAAAGAGGGAAGGAAGGAACCCTAAAAGTTAGCACAATGAAACCCTGAAAGTCAACTAAAAATAAACCTAAAAATAAAATAATTAATAATTATTTAAGGCATTAATACTAACCAAAACCCTAAAAAGCATTAATACCACATTGTGGTTTATCTGAATACTTCTGATAATAACTCTAACCACATAAATCTAATCAATCCATTTAGGTGCTTAAAATGCCACCAAATGGGGCATATCCAAGCACAATGTAAGCACTCTCTTTCATATTTCCAACCTTTCCAAAAAAATTGGAAAAGAAAGAAGAATTTGGAGGCTTTTGAAGCAAAAAAATGGCAATGTCCAACAGGAGTTGACAAAAGTGAAAGAAAAATATTAGGTCAAATTTTTCCATACGATGTTCTGATTCACACTCATGCGCAGGGTTCACCCAGCAAGTTCCTCACACAAGACCTTTCTTTCAATTCTCATAAGCTTATGGGGGGGCTGGCTCTAAATAAGGATTATGGTGTCCATGTGGAAAGGAAGTCCCTAACTTCTTTGGTTCAATCCAAAGCTTTAAAAGAAATCAGAAGTGGAAAGCAAGCTACAATTGAATGGGCCCTTAGAGCAGGTTGAGCCCATGAAGGGAGTTCCAAATGATAATTTTATCATTTAATGCAAGGGGAGTAGGGGGTGATCCTAAAGTGATATCCCTCAAAAGGATCTTTCAAGCCTCCAAATCAAACATCATATTGATTCAGGAAACAATGTGCAATGGAGAAAAATCTACAGAGGTCTTTAGGAATTTTCTTAGTGATTGGTCCTTTTGCACAGTCGACTCTTCAGGCCTTTCAAGAGGATTTCTCTCAGGTTGGAGCCCAAGGATTAAGTCATATTTTTCCACTACTATCCTTTCAGGAATTTTGATGGATCTGGAGGATCGAAACTTAAATATTTCAACCAAAATAACTAATTTGTATGTCCCTTATGCACAAAGGGTTCCATTCTGGACGGAGGTGAAAAACTCTGGTTTACTAGATGCTCCAAATGTCATTCTTGGATGAGACCTAATATCATGCTTTATTTACAGGAGATATGGGGAAAAAATACTCATCAAGGCCACTAAGAAAGTTGTTTTATGAATTGGATAGAGAAGAATAAACTTTTCGAGTTGGAACCCTCCAAGTTATCTCGAACTTGGCGTAATGGCAGGAAAGGAAAGGATTTGGTAGAAAAACGTTTAAACATGTTTATAGTATCAGAAAGGATGCTAGAGAATCTATGAAAAATTAAGTCTCAAGTGGTGGTAGGGGGTTTATCATACCATATGCTAATTGTCTTGGAGGTCGAATGAAAATCCCCCAAGCCACCCTCTCCAATGAAATTCAATCGTATGTGGCTTATTGAAGACGATTTTGAAAACCTTATAAGGTTAATTTGGAAGCCACTGGAGGAGGGTGTGGGAAACTCTTTTATGCACCAACTCACTGAAAATGTAGTCCGTGTTAATAAATAAATGTCCCTTTGGGCCAAAGTCTATAACAAAAAATGTATCAAGGAGCTACAGAAGGTAGAAAACTTGATAGGATTCTTGTTGATCGATGGACAACAAGATAAGTTGTCAGATGAGGAAGAAATCAATCTCATCAAGTATATGAAAAAAAGAAAATACCTTTCATACATTGAGGAATCCAAGTGGAGATTGAAAAGCATAGCAATCTGATTAAAAGAGGGGGATGGAAACACTAAATTTTTCCATTATTTCTAAACAGAGGAGAATAATCGATTCTATTTGGGACATTCAGGACCATCAAGGAAATGTGGTCTCCTCTTTTGAGGATATCGCAAAGGCAGGTAAAAGCTACTTCACATATTTGTTTAAATCCCTGCATGGATACCCTATAGAATAAATATACAGGTTATTTCTCTTTTTCCTAAGTCTATTATGGAAGAAAAAAATGCCTCTCTTCAAGAGTAAATTTCAGAAAAAAAGAAATTATGTCCACGCTTTCTTCTTTACAAAAAGGCAAGAGCTCGAGGCCTGACGGTTTGTCTGTTGAGATCTACCTAGGTTTTTATGGGATTATTAAGTCAAACCTCCTTAAGGTTGTATTAGAATCTCAAATATTTAGGAAAGTGTGAGGTTCATTCAACGCTACTTTTGTATCCCTCATCCCCAAAAAAAAAGAGGTGGAAACATTTGATGATTTTAGACCAAGACCGTAGTTTAACATGCTTTATAAACTTATATCTAAAATCATTGCCAATAGTTTAAAACCCATTTTCAATGAAACCATTTCAGAAGAACAATATGGCTTTTTGTTTGGGTGTCAAATTCATGACGTTGTTTCCTTTACTCAAGAGTTCCTCCATTCAATAAAAACCAAAAATATCTTGTCCATTGTAATGAAGTTGGACCTCTCTAAGGCCTACGATAAAGTGAATTGGACCTTTGTGTGCCTAGACATTATCCAAATGGGGTATAACCTTAACACCTTCAATTGGATCATGGGATGTATAGAGTCTTCCTCCTTTTTTATTCTCATTAAAGGGTCTCCCTCCGCTTCTTTCAGGCCTTCTAGAGGCTTATTCCAGGGTTTCCCTTTATCCCCTTTTATCTTTCTTTTGGTGGAATAAGGAATAAGAAGGATAATCAACCAAGCTTGAAGGAGGGGTATCATCAAAGGTCTTAAAATCACTCAATCGAAAATTCTAACCCTTGTTATTTGTTGACGATGTCATTATTTTTTGTGCAGGCTCTGTTCAAGAATTCAAAGCTTGGAAAGGCATTCTAGATTCCTTCTGCGAATCAAGTACAATGCAAATTGATATGGACAAATCTAGTTTTATTTCAAATAACCTAAGGGTGGATGTAAAATATCGGCTTGAAGAATTTCTCTCTTATGCATGCAAGAGCCTCGATGTTGGGTTGAAGAATCTTGGCTTCGAACTAAAACCAAATTCTTATCTTTTTGAGGATTTGTTTTGGCTTATTAAAAATATTCAGTTAAGTATTTCCTCTTGGTCTCATAGGTGTCTCTCAAGGGGTGGTAGGATAGCTCTTTTGAAGTTGGTTTTGAGCATCATTTCGATTTACTAGGTGGCGATCGTGAAAATTCCAAAAGGGATTCTTTCTAGAATTCGCGAAATCATCTTTCAGTTCCTGTGGAGAGGGAGAAGAGATTTGAGAGGTCCTCCTTTATTCAAATAGACTCGTATTTATATTCCCAAGGAGATAGGGGGTTGGGGCATCAACAATATTTTTTTGTTTGTTAAATTACTTGTAGCAAAAATTTTATGGTGCTTCAATCAGAATGACATGTTGTGGGGCAAAGTTTTGTCTTCCAAATATCTCTTTGGTTTTTCAAAAGTGGAATGGTTAAGAATAGCAAGGAATTCAGGGTTAAATGGATCAATTGGGTGGAAATAAATGATGGAGTAATTCCCTCTTATCGGATAAGGATTATCGTGGCAACTATAATGTCCACCAACTTAACTAGGGAACATTACTATGCAGAAAAACACATAAAACAAAACTTTTTTTTGCTAAACAATTCATGTAGCTTACCAGTTGTTATTTAAACACATTTTCGACTAATTTATTATACCCATAATTAAATGCAACTACAACATTCTAAAAAATCATGAATGCAACTGATAAAACATCTATAACATCATATAAAACCATTATCATATACAAAGTAAATGCATAGCAATTACATTCATGGAATAACTCAACAAAAATAGATAAACACTTATCTTTCAAAAGAGATTATATGCAATCAATTGCTTGGGAAGGACATTCCACCCAACCATAGACTTGCTGCTCCAAATCTCAATTGCAAGTCACTCCTGAGATGGGGCTAGGAATCCTCAAAAGAAGGGTGCCTCTCACAGTCCCTCACAACTCCATATCACCCATCCCACTGGTTTTCTTCTACAACTATCCTAAATTTCCTCCATCTCTCTTCCTCTTGACTTGCCCAACCCAAGGAATGTACCCCTTCACTACTCTCAATCCATCATGTATCCCATTCATTTATCAAGGTCTCTCTGGCACAAGTAGCTAGAAATCTCTTAGTTTGGAACTCAAGGGAACTCACTACTAAGAGAAACTACCAACAAAAACAACATCAACCACTTAATGATACAATGCAACTCACCCAGGAGTTCACTCTTCAGGCTTGACAACCTAGCCCTTCAATTTCCAGCTCCAAAGTGCTCCAAAATTTCTCCATCATGCTCTAGAATTCACCCAGCTTCGTTGTTCTAGCTCCCAAGATCTTCTCCCTTGTTCTCTATTGTTCTTCCTGTAAAAATTGAATGTCTAAAACTGCTTGTTACTACCCATACAAATTTCCTCTCTTTCCCCAAGATAGTTGATTGTTCACTCTGCCTAATGTTGATTGTACCTCAACCCCATGCTCTCCAATAACTATGGGATGTGACTCTCACACCCACCTTATGTCAGGTATTCAATGATTTGGATCTCATACACTCAACCAAAAAATAGAAGGTCTCCCCAAATGATAATAAAATTCATAAATGTGGGTTTGAATTAATACCCATAAATTATTTCCTTTTGGACCCCTCTTGGACACTCTCTGGGAATTCCCCCTCTCTTTTGGATTAGTCATCCCCCATCTCTGTCCATATCCCAGAAGCTGGTATTACATTATATTTATTTACAATTCAAAAAATGCATTTTGCATTTACATTGTTTGGGCATAGCCACATTTATATCTACATTATGCATTAATTAAACTGGGTATTATAGTGGGGATGTTACATTCTCTCTCCCCTACAATTGTGCATTGTCCTCGATGCAACGCACCATGTCGAGATACATATATATAATTACATAACAATACTTGGAAAATAAAAATAAATTTATGCAATTGTTACCCTCCAACAACAATCCCAACCATAATCTCTCGTTCTTATCATCCTGTTGACCCAAGGAATGTGCCCCCTTCACTGCCTTCAGTCCATTGGGATGCATCATTCTTTTATCAGGACTATCAGCATAGGTGACCAAGAATTTCAGAGATATGGTTCTAGTAACTAGCTTCCCAAAAATGGAGTCTTGCATTTTCAGCTTCTATTTTCTTCAAAATTGAAAACATATTGTGGGTATTCTTCCCGCATGGTTTCTTCACGCTCCCATGTTGCATCTTCAGGACTGTAGCAGGTCCATTGAACCTTTACCATCCATATGGATTTGTTCCTTAGCACTTTGAATTTTTGGTCCAGGATGCGTACTAGTTCCACCTGGAAATCCCCTTCGTCACTTGGATCACAGTCCAATCAATTATGTGGTTAGGGTCAGACACATATTTCTTTAATAATGACACATGAAACACAATATGCACTCTCATGGATGCAATAAATTCTAGCATGTATGCAACTGGCCCTATCTTTTCTAATATTTCAAAAGGCCCACAATATCTTGTTACCAACTTTGGGCAACAACCCAATCTTATCGAACTTATTTTTGCTTTAACTTTTAGGAAAACATGCTCCCCCACTTTAAAATCTCTAAAAACGTTGCTCTTGTCTGCATAATTTTTTTGTTTGCCTTGGGCAGTCTTTAAATTATGCATGTCTTGGGCATCATTTAAATTATGGTTGATCCTTATCATCTGCTCTTCCATTTCCTGTAACAAATCTAGCCCAGTGATGGATCTGTTTGTTGGGTTATCCCAACTCACTGGTGTGTTACACTTCCTGCCATACAAAGCTTTAAATGGACTCATTTTTAATCAGGCCTGATACCCATTAGTATAAGCAAACTCTATTGGGTATGTGTTATATTCTTTGCATGTGTGTGTGTGGGCATGTCAGATATGACAATTGTGTCTGACGATCCCTGTTTTTAGCGGATTTTTACTAATTTTTGCGGATTTTTGCTATTTTTGCTATTTTTAGCGGTTTACTAAAAATAATCCTGGTTATAGGGATTAGGGTTTTGGTATCTACGGAATACCTAAAAACATTGTATATATTGTATAGTGAATGGTGAAATTCAATATAATGAATATAAGAAAGGTTTTCCCGATTGAGGGTTTCTAGTATAAATCTATGTATACTATGTGAATGAGCCATTGATTAATTTATGTTTTGCTTAAGAATCTATATGCATTGCTTTACTTCGCAGGTTTAAAACTTACAAACTCCACTAAGTGTATATAGTCTTCCCATTTTGATGGTTGATCCATCACATACATTATGAGCATGTCTTCAATTATCATATTGGTCCTCTCTATTTTCCCATCTGACTCTGGGTGATATGTCGTACTAAGATTCAAATTTGTCCCAAATCCTTTGAACAAAACTTGCCAAAATTTGGATGTAAATTTGGAATCTTTGTCTAAAACTATTTCCTTAGGTACTCCATGTCTCATGGAAACTTCCTTCATGTAAATCTCTACAATGTTTGTTGCCTTGTGTGTTGTCTTCATCGAAATAAAATATGTTGCCTTAGTCAATTTGTCTACCACCACCATGAGGGAGTCATGTTGTTTCATTGTTATGGGTAGCTTTGTAATAAAATCTACCGTAACCACTTCCCACTTCCATTCTGGAATGGGCAATGGTTGCAGAAATCCCATTGAATTTTTATGATTTGCTTTCATCTTTTGGCACTCTAGACACAGGGCTATGTAGTTAGCCACTTATTTCTTCATTCCCGACCAAAAGTATTGGCTCCTTATAGCTATAATGTATTTTTGATATCATGTGTGTCCAGCATATGGCACATTGTGCATTTATCTTAGCACTATATTTTTCAGCTCTGTGGCATTTGGCACATACACCTTGCCTCTGTACAATAGGATTCCATCCGCTTTTAATTCATAATTTAAAATTTTTGTTGTGAATTTTCTTGATGTAAGTTTTCTTTTATTTACAAATAAAGATGATATAAATTTGTTGCTTCAAAAACAAAATCTTTAAATATGTCATGTACATGTTGATGGCTGAAATATGCACTTCATGAACTCTTATGCTGAGTGCATCAACCACTTGATTTTCTTTGCTTTTAATATGTTTAATTTCAAATTCATACTCACTAAGAAATTCCAGCCACCTAGTCTGTCTAGCATTTAATGTTGGTTGTCCAAATAAATGTTGCAGACCACAGTGGTTTGTTATTATATCAAACCTCTTCCCCATGAGGTAATGTCTCCACATTTTTAATGCATGTACAATTGATGCTAATTCTAGCTCATGAGTAGCATAATTTCTCTTGTGCTCTTTTAATTTTCGAGACTCATAGCATACCACATTATATTTTTACTGAGGACTCCATCAAGCCCTTCCTTGCACGGATCCATGCACACTACAAAGTCTTCATCTGGATTTGCAATCTTTAATATGGGTGCACTTGTCAAAATGTTTTCCAACTGCTAGAAACTCTCTTCACATTTTGGTGTCCATTCGAACTTCACTCCCTTCTTTTGCAAAGAAATGATTGGGCTTACAATATTTGAAAACCCTTTTATGAATCTAACCTCAATAGCCATAAATGATCTAACCTTAGTCACATTTCTTAGCATTGGCCATCCTCTAATGGCCTCTATCTTCTCGGGGTCGACTGTTATCCTATTTGCTATAATTATACGCCCCGAGTAATGGATCTTCTTTTGATAAAAGATGCACTTACCTAGCTTGGCATACAATTTATGCTCCCTTAAAACCTTTAGCACCATTCTCAAATGCTCCTTGTGCTCCTCTTTAGAATTAGAATAGATGAGAATATCATCTAAGAAAATAATTACAAAATTTTCCAAGTACTCCCTAAGGACTTCATTCATTAGACACATAAAAATAGTCATGGCATTTGATAGTCCAAATGGAACTACCGTGAATTCATAATTCCCATACCTTGTTGTGAAAGTTGTTTTACTTACATCTTTTTCTTTTATCCTCACTTCATGATAACTTGATCTCAAGTCAATCTTGGAAAAGATTATTGCACCTTTCAGTGGATCAATTAAATCATCAATCTTTGGTAAGGAATATTTGTTATTTATAGTGACCTTGTTCAGTTGTCTGAAATCAATACATAGCCTTAAGGTTCCATCTTCTTCTTCCCAAAAAGAATTGGGGCTCCCCAAGTTGACACACTTGGGCGTATATACCTCTTATTCAAAATTTCTTCTAGTTGCATATGTAACTCTTTCATTTCTAGTGTGCCTATTTTGTAAGGCGTCTTGGACACTAGGGAAGCTTCTTGCACCAAATCAATAGAGAAATCGATGTCTCTCTTCGGTGGCAATTCTGGGATTTCCTCAAAAACATCTTCGAAATCTTTTAGGACTGGATGGTCTTCAAGACTTGCCACTTTATTTATAGTTGCCTCTTCCATATGGGCTACAAAAATTTGACACGCTTTCCTGAAACTCTTTTTCACCTGCATGACTAAAATTTCTCTAACATCCACAACTCTTGGAATCCCTTGAATCTTGCTTTGTTGTCCCTTCTCATCAAGCCAAGTTATTGTCTTGTCTTAATAGTCTAGGATAGCATGTTGTCTTTCCAACTAATCCATGCCAATTATATAGTCATATGAACCCAACGATATAATTTTCACATCTACCTTTGTGTTGAATCCATTCATGTCTATCGGACAATCTTTAACGAACTTATTGATCTTTCTCTTAGCTCCCATGGCTAATTGAACTAACCAAGATTTATTATGCTTACTCCTTTGCAAGTGAAATATTTCAATAATGTTAGACTTTATGTAACTATGGCTAGCTTTGTAATCAATTAGAATTGTTATGGGTTGGTTATCAATCTTACCTTCCACTTCAATCATGGGGGATTGATACTATGCTTGCTTGTTGTCCAAGGCTACATAAATCCTTGACATGCTTTCTCCCATATCTTCCATTGTTTCAGCCTCCTGAATGTTGTGGAAAATCCTCGTTCTTTCTCCTTTGTGAGGTTGAGGTCATTCCTTATACAAGTGATTCCCGTCACATCCCCAACATTGTACAAGTTGTTGTCTTGGCATTTTCCCAAAAAAATATATTATCTTCTATTCATTTTGGGTTGACTGGCCTTGTTGATTTGCTTCAGAGTTATTCTTGAAAAAAGGGTGGCTTAAAACCTTTCTTCCTTTTCTACCGCTTTCCTTTCATCATGTCACTCCAATTATTTTGAAAGACTGACATCCCTCTGCTCTACTCATAGAGATGCCTTGCTCTCCTTACGGTCTCCTCCAAAGTCTTGGGGTTATCATATTGTATCTTGTCATTATAGGAGGGTAACCCACTAATAAACCTTTGGATTTTGACCTTTTCATCCTTTATGAATTCAACATACTTCAACAATTCAAAGAACCTCTTCTCATACTCATCCATTAA
Organism: Picea sitchensis; assembly: GCA_010110895.2. NCBI lineage: Eukaryota > Viridiplantae > Streptophyta > Pinopsida > Pinales > Pinaceae > Picea > Picea sitchensis. The sequence goes on along the minus strand of SNQJ01S0189445.1, from coordinate 4,821 downwards.
CATTCTTCCCAACTTGAGTACAAAGAAATATTCCATCTTCCTCTCGTAGTAATGCTAGGACAAATATTTCTATCAAAAATATCCTTTGAATTGTCTCCATGAGACCCTCTTCTCATCAATATGCTTGGATTTCTTAAGTTGATCCCACCACATGGTTGCCTTTCCCTACAAGTGGTAGGTTGCAATTCTTGTTTCTACCCTAGAGGGGTAATCATGCAGCTGGAAATATTTCTTCATTTCCAACATCTAGGCCTCGGCCTCTTCTCCCTTCCTATGCTCACCATTGAAATTTGGTGGCTTGATCTTCCTAATATCACCCTTCAAGATGTCTCCTTCATGCCTTCTCCTCTTTCTCCTGACAGGAAGCACACTTGGGATGCTCCTCGGCCCTGAACTAGCATGAGTTATTGTAGTGGATTGATCTGGTGAATGATGGCACCTGCTCCTACTCCTTGACTATCTATTATTCCCATTCCCATCTCTTCTATTATGGGATTTGGATGTTGTCACTAGTCTAGCACTAGCTTCGGGCTTTATGCCAGAGTCCTTTTTGGCTTGCTTCTGCAACATGTTCAAATTTTTAAGTATCTCTTCTTTAGCCTTCATGTTCCTTTCATTATCATCTCTATAGATCTACACTTCTCTATGCAATATTTTCGTAGTTACAGGCTCATGCCTATCTCTTCTTCCATTTGACTCGGTCTTAGCAATTTCCCATGCTAACATGCAAACCTATGAATTCCTCTTCATGAATGTAGGACCCTTGGGAATATTACATTGGTGTGCTTCTCATATAGAAACCAAACTGCTTCTTTGAACCTCTAATTCTGCAAAAAATGTGCATGCAAATAATTTATGTTAGATGAAAATAAATACATACACAATTTGGAAAAGAAATCATAAATGCTTTTGCCCTTTAATGCCACCAGTCATCTTCTTTTGAGTCGAATGTAAAATTGTATACTCACAATAATTTTCTAGGTTAAAATATGGATTCTCCTCCTCGAGACCTTTCCAACAACCATTTATCTTCCCAATTCTGAGTTCTGAGCAGAAATTTATGGTCTTCATAAGTTTTGACCATTTTCCCTTTTATATCAATGTATGTTACATGTGTTCTCTTTCTCTCCCAACACATTTTTAGATACCTAGAACTCAAATATGGCTCCATGGATAACTTCTACAGTCTATGAGATTTCCATCAATTGCTCCTGGGCCCAGGAGTTGTTCCCTCTAAAAGAAATCTGGTACTAAATTTTACCCTTGACTATTTTGGTTGTAACTCCCTCATACAAGCTCTGTTTGAAAAAAAAATTAGCTTGTTGGAAAGCTCTCTCTGATTTCTATCATTTTAGAAGCATAAATTGTGTGTCCTAAAAGGACACATAATTTCATACAACAAAAAAAAACTAAAAACGTTGTTTAGGCCCTCAAAAATGCCTTGTAAGATGAAGGCCTTCAAAAACCAGAGTTTTTCATCGAAGAATTCACTAATTACTATTGTAACAGTATTCAAATCCAAGTTGTTGCTCTCAAAATCGGGATCAATCCCATTCGTTGATTTTCCTAGCCTTTCCAAGTTGTAGCTAGACCTCTTCAAGCCTATCAGAAGCTCCTTCTCTGAGTCTTCCCATCGTAAGTCCAATTGTTGGGTACCTGGATGTCTCTTCAATCCGCAATCCAAAACACTATAGGACTCTTCCCGTCGGGAAACCTCCATCGAAAATGGGATTGATTTATTGGTCGACCCTTCCAAACTTAGAAGTTCAATTGCTTATCAGGTTTTCTCTATCGGACTTCCTCCATTAGAAACATCCTCCCTAAACAAACCTTCCAACAACCCTCTTTCAAAGGCTCTCGAGAACCATTATTCTCAAAGCCATGCACTCGAATGCTACGTGGCACTCAATGAATCGTCTGCCCTTGTTGACATTTCCTCTGACATGGTATGCTAACGTGGTGACTTACATGGCATTCTCCCTCACCCTCAACCCTTCCAAGGAAACATGCTATTCTGATAGATCGGACGATAAGAAATCATGCCACTCAATAGCCATGATCATCTCGGTTTCCGAAAAATGTGCACTAGTTACCTCTATCAGATTGAATTTGTTGGATGCCAAAACACACCCAACCTTCCAAACGAGCTTTCTGGAAACACCTCCCGCAAATCCAACATCTAGGAAAATATCTAGGCGATCTGATGACTCTTGTTACTTTGGAGTCGTGTTATCAGACTCCTCCCTTTAGACTCAACCTCATGCCTGACTCCAAGTCTTTCTAAAACCATCTTCCCAAAGGCATTTCGAGAATGCCTTGCTCCGATCTCCTATGGTTGAATCTCGACCGATGATCCTCCAGGTTGAATTAATCTGGGTCGTTGATTACTAAACTTCACTATCGTCATGAAACTCACAGGAATTCGACTTCCATGGTCGAATTCAACTCTACAACTTGCATATTGACACCATAAGTTTTATTCTTCGACTTCTATAAAGCATTTAAACTCGAAATTTGCTCATAATTTGGGAATTTCACTCTACTTCACCATTTTTCCCCAAATCTGTCACAAGACAAAATCTGCAATCACGAATTTGTTCAATTCGCGCCAGCTCTTGGCCCATACAAGCTCAGTGTTGAACCTTGAGCTCTGATACCATTTTGCAATGTCCCCCAACATAACCAGGGAACATTACTACGCATAAAAACACATAAACAAAATTGTATTTTGCTAAACAATTCATGTAGCTTACTAGCTACGATTCAAACACATTTTCGACTAATTTATGATACTCATAATTAAATGCAACTACAACATTCTAAACAAGCATGAATGTAACTGAAAAAACATCTATAACATCATATAAAACCATTCTCATATACAGAATAAATGCACAACAATTACATTCATGGAATAACTCAACAAAAATAGATAAACACTTATCTTTCAAAAGAGAGTTTATGCAACCATCTGCTTGGGAAGGACATTCTACCCAACCATAGACTTGCTACTCCAAATATCAACAACAAGTCACCCCCGAACCAGGGATAGGAATCCACAAAATAAGGGTGCCTCTCACAGTCCCTTGCAGCTCCATATCACCCAACCCACTGGTTTTCACCTATAGGTATCTTAAATTTCCTCGATATCTCTTCCTCTTTACCTGCTCAACCCAAGGAATGTATGCATTCACTACTCTTAATCCATCAGGTGTCCCATTCATTTATCAGGGTCTCTCTGGCACATGTAGCTAGGAATGTCTCAGCTGGGAACTCAAGGGAACTCACTACTAGGAGAAACCACCAACAAAAACAACAACAACCACTTACTGATACAGTGCAACTCACCCGGGAGTTCACTCTTCAAGCCTAACAACTTGTCTCTTCAATTTCCAGCTCCAAAATGCTCCAAAATCGCTCCAACATGCTCCAGAATTCCACCTAGCCTTGTTGTTCCAGATCCCAAGCTCTTCTCCCCTGTTCTCTACTATTGTTCCTATAAAAATTGAATGTCTAAAACTTCTTTTTACCACCCTTACGAATTTCCTCTCTTTCCCCAAGACAATTGACTACTCACTCTACCCGATGTTGATTGTACCTCATTCCCATGCTCTCCAATAACTATGGGATGTGACTCTCACACCCACCCTATGACAAGTATTCAATGATTGGGCTCTCATACACTCAACCAAAAAATAGAAGGTCTCCTCAAATGATAATAAATTCAGAAATGTGGGTTTAAATTAATACCCATAAATTATTTCCCTTTGGACCCCTCTTGAACACTCTCTAGCATTCCCACTCTCTTATGGATTAGTCATCCCTCATCTCTATCCATATCCCAACAGCTGGTATTACATTATATTTATTTACAATTCATAAAATACATTATGAATTTACATTGCTTGGACATAGCCACATTTATATCTACATTATGCATTAATTAAATTGTGGATGTTACAACAGATTAGCAATGGAAAGGAAGTTTGAACAGGTGAGGACCCATGGGAAATAGAAGGGATCGGTTATAAAATTTTCAAAGGTCTGGTAGAGACACTACATTCAAAAGGTGTATACTCGGTATGGGATGCACGCACTGGAGGTTTGGACTACGCTGGACGTACAAAGTGGAAATCAGTTGCAATGTTGGATCTAGAAGAGAATAGAAAGGAATAATGGATGTTGTATACACGTGCTCTATCATCCAATTTCATTCATCTGGATGAAGATAAGGTTGATTCCTTAATATAGGCAAGAAATTAGAAATCTGGTACTTATACAGTGAAACTTGAGTACAAATGATTGCAGAAAGAGAGTATGAAGGCAATATGGTGGTGGACCTTTGTTTGGGCTTTGAATGCACTGACTAAGGTGAAACTCTTTGGATGGTTAGTCCTGGAAAACAAATTTCTCACTTGGGACAATGACCTTAAGTGGGGATGGATAGGTCCAAGCCACTGCTCTTTGTGTAAATTCAAGCCAGAAACCTCTCAACATCTTTTTGTCTCATGCAAGTTCACTCATCAAGTAATGAAAAAAGTGGCAACGACTCTAAAAGTGAATTATCAGAATTTAGAATTTGAGATTAGGGAGTGGGTAAAATCCTGGAAATAAGATGAGAGTGTACAGTCTTTTTAGGTCTGTCCTTTCTTTTTATTTTATTTCATCTAGTGGGTGAGGAACACGATCATTTTCCAAGACAAGCAGATTCCTCTTTTGGTGGTTGTTGGTTTGGTCTCAAAGATTTCTCGTGACTTCATAATGGAGAAGAAATTTTGAAAAAATAGGAGGATAAAGGCGCTCAACATAGACAAAATCATT
>SNQJ01S0189444.1:3576-18225 GCA_010110895.2 Picea sitchensis | reverse complement strand
AAGTGTGTGGGGAACGAAGGACAGTTGGAAGGGACCTTACGACATCAAGGCAATGGTTGTAATCTCTCTTTCACATTTAATATGATACAGTAATATGTTTCTTTCCCATAAAGTTAGATCTATTTTATTACATGATTCCTTGATCACATGTATAGTCTAGGGTTTTGAATATATTAATGTCTTTGCTGTGATTGGTTTGTGTTGTTGTGATTGGACGACGCAAGAGCATCGTGGCAGAGCGAGGATCAACAGAGATAAGGAGAGCTTTCATAAAGTAAGTATATCATCCTTCTTCTCTTGTCCATTCAATACTTTAGATCTAGGGAAAGCGGTATATTCTGTCACAGTTTGTTCCAGATCCAGGTGGATCTGGGGAGATCGGTTTGTGTCCGCACTTACGGATTTATCCTTGAACACCTTGGGACTGCGTCGTAACAGACATAACTAAATTAATGAAGGTCTCTTGTCTGTTGGAAATATTTGTTATGTTGCTGTCTACTTATTCCGTCGACTGTTGCACCGAGAAAATTTTGCGAATTGTATCAGAGAGAACTCATTGCTACCGCACTGTGATTAGTAAATCAACACCAGTTCTATTGTTTTGCGCACTCATTCATCCATCCGATCTAAGCGTGTATGTCAAACGAGCTCAGCGCCGCGGAGAAAATCGTCAAAGAAGTTCTCATCGATCTCATGGATGAGAGAGTAATGTCTGCAAGTATTCAAGCGTCCTCAATGAGAGGAGTGCAAGCCTCTCCGTCGACCGCTCACAGATCCGGACCATCCCGAGTCGTCACAGAAAAGAGAACCAAGCACAAAGATGACCTAGAAAATGTGAAGCTGATCCCGACCATATTGCCCGATTACATCCTGCCTCTGGCCAGCATGGTGAGTCGAGATAGTGTGCCAAGAGATTTTGAGTACACAATGGTTACTACGTACCTCTCGAAGAGGATACACGCAGTGAGAGCACAACATGACAAGATCGCAGCGTTGAAGTTCATCAAATTCAACCTCAGAGATCGCAACAACCATATCATGCTCACCCCGTATAAATACTTAACCAGGATGAAGGGGAATAATTCGAAGATAATCCCCCAGCCGTGGACGATGAACCTCACGCAATCCACCCTGTTGAATGTAATGAAAATACCACACTTCGGAAGGCACCAGGAAGTTAACACTTGTGTCAAGTTACTCCTTTCATGTTACCATGGCAGTTACTTATGGCTCGACCGTCATATCACAGTCGATCCGACATTGATCCATAGGATCACAGGATTGAGTATGCAAGGACCTGATCCGCACGACTTCTATCCAGGAAAATCCACAGATCCCTCACTAGCACATAAGATCAAGGATACATACAATGATGTGGAGAAGGGGACGTGAGGCTACAAGGTAGCTTCCATCCAGAATGGCGTAGTGCACCTAGCATGACAGTTAATTGCAGGGAAGCTAGTACAAAAGAACTGACCCAGGCAGGTCACAGGATTTGTCGGTGACCTTGCAGGGAAGTGCATGGAAGTTCTACATATGAACTGGGCGAAGTACCTAGTTAATCAACTTGATCTAGACTGTCGCGAAGCACAGGATCAGGGCTATGAATTCTATTGTAGTTGGCTCCTGATCCTCATCGCGGTTGTTTCTTGGGAAATGCCAGAAGGTGTGACCTTCCCAGATATCGAGCCATTCAAGACGCTTGATGCGAAGTTCACCACACTCTGGTACTTGAGCGATATGAGAAAACAATGGCAGTTCAACATTGTTTTTCACACATATTACCTCCAACTGAAGATAGCCATCGAATTTGAACCTCACATGACTCCAAACACCCTACAGAGGTTCCGATCCCTGATGAAGTTCCGCACAAATCGACACTTCATCTACATTACAGCGCGAGCAAACGAGCATAAGGAGGAGCTTCAGTCGTACTACAAGCTCATGGAAGAGGACCTTGAGGAGATCAATAAGGACTGGCCGACAAACCTCCTTATTCCCACAGACCCTGTAGAGATGTCTGACTCTGAAAGCCCAAAGACCATGCACAAAGAACATGATACACCCGAACACAATAGAAGGAAGAAAACTGAAGAGGTCCAAGACTTAAGCAACGCCTCAGGCAAGACTTCTTCAATATCACCTGACCGAGGGGGTGATGACGAAGTAGAAGAGATAAATATAAAAGTAGCTGAACAGAAACAAGGCAAAGTAACACTGCCTTGAGATGAGACCAATCCCCTGAAGAAGAGGAAGGTTTCTCCCCCAAAACCTTCTTCCCGGAAGAAATCCAGAGCCACCTTGACCAAGATGCAAATTGTACTCACTACCGATGATTTTGAATTCATCATAGCATCACTAAACGACATCTCACAGGAAATCATGTAGAAACAAGAATCCAAGCAGGAGGAAATGTACGACAGAATTGAGGTCGAACTCCGAGGGGTACAACAGGCCCTTTAGTCTAGTCACACAATGTCTATTGTGCCCCTGCCATCGGGAGAACCAGAGTTTGGAGATGAGCCAGCCCAACTCCGTCGACTAGCAGATGCAACCTAAGCTCGCCTTTGTTGAGCACAAGAAGAAACAGAACAAGCCACCCAGGCCTTGAAGAAAGTGCAAGGAGTACTCGTAGAACACCGTTGAGTTGCAAAGCAGGAGAAGGTTGCTCTCCAGGAAAAATTGGAAGAGGAGAAAACACAGATGCAACAAGAAAAAGAATAGTTTCTCGCAAAGAAACTCGAAGTGAAAGAAGCAGTCAACAAATCTCTTTTCTCTGTGACAGGCTTAGAGCCGTAGGCATAAGACCGAGTCATGCATCAAGTAGAACAACTCGCAGAAGCTATCCAGCATCTACACCAACAAATAACAGACTTAGAGCTCCGTGTAATGCCTTACACTCCACAGGATGTGAGGGATCAAAGAGATGCAACTAATTGAGGAACAGTTGAAAGAATAAAGGCGCTTGCCATGGAATGCAAGAAATTGAGTGATCGCAGTTCCCAGATGTATGAGAGAATCACTGAGAATCCAGAATTGAAGACACTGGAGTCACAGCTCCAAGAGATGAAGTATCAAGCATAAACAATACAGGTGCAGTTGAAGCCCATGTCAGTTGTTGAAAGGATGAAGCGATCCCAAGAGCAGCGCACTGCCCAGCTGCAGGTCCACACCATTTAGAGAAAAGTCATGGAAGTGACTCAGAGGCTCCAACCTGTATAGGATGAGGCTTACCAACTGTTCATAGAGATCGAAGGCTGAGGATCACAATCAAAGAAAGTTGTCACTGCAGCTGAACAACGCCTAGAGGGACCTGCCAACGAAGCTGTTATCCAGGAGTTTGTTGAATAGGAGGCCGTGGCACAACAATAAGTCGAAGCAGCTCGAGCCAAGCTCGAGGTTTTTGAGGAATAATTATCCAGATCAGAGTGACTCGGGACGATTCACAGGTGAGTGTTGGGGGCATGTTGGCCCTTGACCAAGTTTTGAGGATCTTTGGTCAGGTTTGACCTATTTTTAGGACTTCAAAAGGCTGTCGAAGGCGGAGCAGAAGACGAAGCAGAGATCGTGGGATCTCAGACCCTTTTAGGGCCCTTTTTGGGATTCAGGATTATGTAATGGGTATGGATATGTCGACCCATGGTTTTACCCATGCTTAGGCCTATTTTGTAATGTATAAATAAGTAGCTAGGCAAAGTAAGTTGAGACCTACAAGTTTGATCTATGTGATCAAAAGTGCTAAGTGCTGAGTAGAGATTGTTTTTGTACATATTGTATGAGGATTGCAGAGTTCAGTGAAAGTGAGTGTAAGAGATTGAGAAAAGGCTTAGTGCTGTAACCTAGCCCAGGGGAGGAGGATCTAGCGAGGTGCACAGATCTTCTTTCCTCTGTGGAGTAGGGTTTTTGTGGCTCTATGCATGTAACTGATTGAATAAGCTAATAAAGAAGACAAAGAGTTGGTGTACGTAGCCCCAGGGTGGGGGTGAACCACGTACATGTTGTGTTGCTCTTCTTTGTGTGATGTATTGATGTGTTTATATGTTAACTTTCTTAGTGCTTCGATATAGATGAATCACAGATAGATATGTTAATTCTATGTGCTTAATAGTATGGATGAATACTAGATCTGACCTATGTGGATATGCTTAGTGCTTGAATATAGTAGATCTGGTTAAATACTGCAATGCTCTGTAATTAGGGTTTAACTGTGTTGTAAACTAAGACTGGATATTGATGAACTATAACTGCTAAGTGCCCTGTAAGGTGTTACAGTCATAGATCTGTGTCCCGGATAAGGTTGCAGACACTGGAGTCTTGCAACCACCCCTGCCTCTACCTTGGGTAAGACTTCATCTTCTTTGCAGGTGTTGCCGAAAGGGTCGGTAGTTAGGGTTTTGTTGGTGTGTTGTTGTAGCGTTGAACCCTGATTCTTCCCTTGTGCCAACAAAACTTATGATACCTGTATCATTCAACACACTATCCCTTTAAAACCTGAAGTGAAACCCTTCCAACATAAGTTTTGAAAGTATCATCCTTCCCTGGAGCCCCTCATGTGTCAGGAATTGAAGAAATTGTTAGACGCCAAAATTATCTTCCAGGTTAGACATTCTACATGGGTAGCTAATTTGGTTCCGGTAAGGAAAAAGTCAAGGGAGATCTACCTATGCATGGATTTTAGAAACCTCAACAGAGCTTTGGAAAAAGACAACTAGCCCATCCCACCAATGGAACAACTCTTGCAAACTGTGTCTGGCTCTGAAATTTTCTCTTTGTTGGACATTTTCTTAGGTTATAACCAAGTCCTGGTTTCGGAGGAAGACCGTTTGGAAACTACCTTCCGAACCAAGTGGGGAACTTTTGCTTACAAACACATGGCTTTTGCGTTAATCAATGCAGGATAAAATTTCCAAAGGGCTATGGATGTAGCTTTTCGGGGGTTAATCAACAAGTGTGTAGTATCTTACTTGGACAACGTGACTGTGTATTCAAGGAACAAAGAAGACCACATCCAACACTTGACCCAGATTTTCGAAAGGTGTAGAAAATATGGTATATCCCTAAATCCTAAGAAAAATACTTTCGGTATCAAAGAGGGCAAGCTCCTAGGCCACCTTATATCTCAAGACAACATTTTCATAGACTCGGAAAGGATTAAGGCCATAGCGCAACTCCCATTGCCTCACAACAAGAAATATGTGTAGTTGCTCTTCAAGAAAATCAATTTTGTGAGAAAGTTCACTCCCAATTTCACAGAAACTATCAAGCCCTTACAAAAGATGATCTGTAAAGATCTCAAATTTAAGTGAGATGATGAACGAAAGAAGGCCTTCAACGACATCAAGAACGCTATATCCCAAGCCCCCGTGTTGCGAAGTCCTAATTTCAACAAATATTTATTCCTCTACACTTTCGCCTTCGATCAATCGTTAGCTTCGGTTTTGACTCAGAAGGATGATGACAACAATGAGGCTTCGGTGTGGTTCATGAGCACTAACCTCTAGGGGCGGAACTGAATTATCCTGCCATAGATAAACAAGATTATGTAGTCTACAAAGCAGTAAATCATTTTAGATTACATCCTTAAGAACCATACCAAAGTAATGGTACCTCACCTCGTAGTCCGATCCCTATTTACTCAACAAGAGATGGGGGAAAGAAGAGGGAACTGGATGGCAGTAGTCCAATAATTTGATCTAGATATAAAACCTGCCAAACTAGTTAAAGGGAAAGGGTTATGTAAACTTTCAGCCAAAGCCCAGGACCAAGTAAAAGAAGATCCCAGATGGGATAATGAAATGACATTATGGTGTGGCGAAGTTTCATACATCTCCCCAGGACAAGAGTCTTGGTACAAAAAACTGACTTATCTCCTACACCATGGGACTTGTCCAGAAAATATCAACCCTAGGGAAATGAGAGCTCTTAGGTTAAAATCCACACAATATCGCCTCATAAAATCAATACTCTTCCGGGTTAATTATGATGGGGTAGTTTTAAGATGTCTCGAACGTATAGACGCAGACAAAGTTCTAAAGGAACTCCATGACGACCCTGCCGATGGAAATTTTGCAGGAGACACTACCGCTCACAAGATACTGAGAGATGGCTATTATTGGCACACTTTGTTCAAAGATGCCCATGGATACACTAGAAAATGTAAAATTTGTCAATTAAGCGCTGGGAGAGAGAAGAGGGCAGCAGTCCCACTCCAACCGGTGACCGTTTCTAGGACTTTTGAGCAATCAGGGTTAAATATCATAGGAGAGATTACATCAAGATCTTCGAAACAACACAAGTACATTCTTACTGCCACCGATTATTTCACAAAGTGGGAAAAATCCATTCCTCTAACTCACGTAAATGAGAAGGTAGTGATCCAATTCATAGAACAACAATTAATCACAAGATTCAATGTCCCTTATGTTCTTGTTTTTGACAACGCAACTTACTTTTCTTCCACCTTATTAACAGATTTTCCACTAGACAAAGGAATAATAATTAGATACTTTGCAAATTATTATCCACTGGGAAATGAAATGGTAGAATCAACTAATAAGAACCTAGTAAGGATATTGAAGAAAATGGTTCCAGATAACTAAAGGAATTGGCATAATTTACTCCACAACGTTTTATGGGAAGATAGAGTCACACCCAAGGAAGCCATATGAAATTATCCATACTTTCTAGTATACAGACATGAAGCGATTCTCCCGAACGGGCTTTATCTTCCATCTCTTCAACTGGCCCAAGTTTCCGGAGGACAACCTTCATCATTCATACAATAAAGAATTGACACTCTGCTCATGCTTGAAGAAGAAAGGGAAAAATCCAAATCAAAATTCATATCCCATCAACAGGTCATTAAAAGATAGTTTGACAAGAATAAGGCTAAAGAGAAGAATTTTGAAGTAGGAGACTTGGTCCTAAAATTGGATAGAGAAAATGAGCCTAAAGGAAAACATTCTAAGTTTCAGAATCTATGGCTCATACCTTTTCATGTGGCTAAGAATATTGGGGTAGGCTCTTATCGGTTACAGAATCTAAGGGGGGGACCTGACGCCCTCCTAGTAAATGGCCAATCCCTAAAACAATATTTCCATTAAAAAAAAAAAAAAAAAAAAAAATTTAATTGAGTTGAGTTTTATTTTTGTGTGCGTGTTTCATGAGTTTTGTTTCAGCTAGCTCGATTCCGAATTTGTTTTTATTTTCTTTTGTTGTTTTTATTTTCGCACTTTTGAAGGTTGTGTTTAGCAAGACAATGGTTGACCTCAAATCATGCGACATAGCGAACTCTGTTCCTAACTCATCGCTCACATACAACACAAGAAGTGTCGAGGAACCTACGGTTGTTTTGAGGGGTCCTCTGGCTAACTTACATAAATGAACAACTCCGGAGAAATGCAGAAGTGTTTGTCAGGTGGTCTGGTTAAAACTTAAAGGAAAGTTGGTAGGCTGAGAAGGACTACATGAACCCCGAAGACAAAGCTAGCAACGGATTTACCTTAACCATATCACTTTGCAAAATAAGAATACGTCATCCTCTCCCACTCACTGAGGGAATTTTGTTGAAATAAAACTGATTTTATCAAATGAGTGAACAGTAGGAGAGGGTATGCAAATAACTTCGTCGGGGATATGGACGCTTGTTGGTAGCGGATCAAGGTCTGTGATGTTGGGGTGACTACGCTGGGGATATGGACACTCGTTGGTAGCGGAGTAACATAGTATCAAGTGAGTAAAGGTAACTAAAGGCTCCATGCCAGTGAATACTTTACTAGACTTTTGTAGAAGAGGGCATGAGTCAAGGTTACAGGAAACGAAGGAGGAATAAAGGTTAAAAACCCCATAGGAAGATTCGAAAGCATCAGCTAGAGCATTTCAAATGAAAGGGTAAAAGAGGCTCTGATTTAAAACCAGTTAAGTTCTCCACTAGCTTTTGCATCAACCGAGTCTGAAGGAATAACAAGGATTCCAATTTCGCCTAGTAAGTCGCCATTTGTTGAGCACTCAACACACCCTAAATAGTCGATGTCAAATTTTACTTTTTGGGTACCACTTGATCTTTTGCACTGACTAATTCGACTTCAGTATGAAAAATGTTTCTTGTGCTTATCATTTTGTTTCTCATTTAAGTCTCTCAAAGTTTGATTGAACATGCAAAAACCTGTAACTTAAAATATTAGCATTTAATTAAAGAATAAACAGCCAATTTTTTTTCCTAACGTGCTCAAAGATTCAACATCGGGAAGAATTAAAGATGAAATAAAATCACTAGAGAAAAACACAGTCGTCGAGCGCCGATCCTCATCGGCGTCGGCAAAAGGAAGTTTTATTTTGCGACAGGAATCACACAAGGATATCACCGATGACCGATCCCTTCGGCATCGATAAAAGGCTAAAAGAGTAAGGGTTAACGAAGAAATAAAGGCTTCGTCGATAGCTCATCCCCAATACCTTTCAACATTGATGAGTTTTAGAAATCTAGCCCACAAAGAAAATGATAAGTTGATCCCCGATCGTCGAACCTCGATACCCTTCGACATCGACAATCCCAGGTTTATTTTAACACATGCATCTTGTTGAAACCCCCGACTCCAAGTTAATTGGTTGATACGACATGATAGTTTCTTCCCCTTTTAAATTCTTTTGATCAATTCATAAACAAGGTCATCATGCACAAAGAAGTTCAGAGCATCCAGAGGAGCGAGACGAGCAATCTGGAAGAATTTTCCAAGGTCCAATGAGTATTAAACAATAGGTTTAGCAAGCGTTACAGGTATGTACCAGTCTATGGATTTTTTATTCTTCACTTCATTCATTTTTATCCAGTGTTACTTTGTATGCATGTCGTAGAGATTGATTTCGATGGTAGAAACAATGCGTCCAATAAAACCAACCACCAGGAAATCTATGAGAGTGTCGAAGCTAAAGGAACCATATGTAGGAGAAGTCTCTTCCCCAGCGGTCGCAAAACAATTGGAATTTAATCCAAAGTCAATGCCCATCATCAAGACATCCACCAAGGAGGTTTTCATTCATACTCCGACCTTTGGAAACACATAAGCTAGCATAGGGACCAAGGCAGTACTCCCATACCAGGGAGAAATTTTCCAGAAGATCAAGTGGGAAGAATTCCTTGAATATGTTAAGGTTTAAGATTTTAATAGAGTTCTTTGCATTTCACTAGATAACAATAACATAAGATAGGATCACTGAGAAATACACAATCACAAGAGACACATAATTTATCCTGGGAAACCCTCATGGGGGAGAAAACCCAACAAAACTTCCTTATTATAGATATCCAATACAATGCCAAGAGATAAATCAAACAAATACAAAAAGTCATCTCCCAAGAATGTGCCTCTCTCTCTCTCTCTCTTCTCCAACTACAGCTCTGAAACTTTCTCCTCAATGAACAAGTGTGTGTGTGTCTAAGTGAGGCGCTAGCCTCCTTATTTATACAATTTTGGCACCTGTGGTAGTGTCTCTTCACTGGAAGGGCCGACTTCTTCTTCTGGGTGGTTATAACCACCTTTAATATATTCTGGGGCCTCTTTAATATATTCTGGGGATGACTTCTTATTTTTCCTATTACAATTATACTTTAACCAATCTACAAAAGGGGATTTGGTCTCTTACAATAGCCGACATGATCAATCCGCAATAGGGGATTGATCTAATGAATAATACCAAAATAATAATTAGAATACACTTTCCAGTTACATTATTTCAACACTCCCCCTTAACAAGAAGGGTATTCTACAATAGCATCAGGCGAGAGAGAGGACAACATCATCAACAACATATGGTGGGTGAGAGGATAGCATCATCAATATCATCTCGGAACACTGAATGGCGTATCTATAAATCATCGGAAGTTTTTTTCTCATCATCAACACAACACAGAGGCTGGAGCATCATTAACACAGCATGGAGCTGGAGTAGCATCATCATCCTCATCAGTATGAGGCTATGGTAACATCATCATCATATTCAACATTAAAGATGAAATAATATCATCATCATCATCTTCAACAAGGACTTAGGAGCTGAAGTGGCATCATCATCATCATCTTCAGCAAGAGGCTGAAGTGGCATCATCATCATCATCTTCAGCAAGAGGTTGAAGTGGCATCATCATCATTAAATGCATCGACATGGATTAGTATAACACTAATACATTCTCATCATAATAACAACACAAGGATGATACAACATCAAAAGCAACAATATCACAACACAAAGGTTGATAACACATCATCACAGCACGAGGCTGGAACTACAACATGAGGCTGGCAACACATCACATCAATTAAGCTGGTACATCATCACAACAATTAAGCTAGCACATCATCACAGTAATTAAGCTGGCACACCTCACAACAATTAAGCTGGAAAACACGAAACAACAATTAAGCTGGAAAACACCACAACAATTAAGTTGGAATCACAACACAACAATTAAGCTGAAAACACAATACTAGACTGGCTTTACGTCTCAACCATTAAGATGGAAGCACAGTACTAGGATGGCTTTACTTCACAACAATTAAGCTGGAGGCACAGTGTTAGACTGGTTTTACATCACAACAATTAAGCTAGAAGCACAATACTCGGCTTGCTTTTCGTCACAACAATTAAGCTAGAAGCACAATACTAGACTGGCTTTACATCACAACAATTAAGCTAGAAGCACAGTACTTGGCTTGCTTTTCGTCACAACAATTAAGCTGGAAGCACGGTACTAGACTGGCTTTACGTCACAACAATTAAGTTGGAAGCATAGTACTAGGCATATCTCAGCACAACATTTAAGCTGGAGTCACAGTACTAGACTGACTTTACGTCACAACAATTAAGTTGGAAGCGCAATACTATGCATATCTCAACACAACACTGCTCCCCCTTTCGAGGGAGGTCCTTTCGGACTATACCAATCTTATCTCGAAAGTGCTCAAACTTTACACGAGATAGAGGCTTAGTCAACACATCGACAACCTATTCATCCGTGCTAACATATTGGAGCTGTATGGCTCCCCTCTGCACCATGTAACAGATATAATGATATTGGATCTCTATGTGCTTCGCCTTGTCATGAAATATAGGATTTTATGTCATCTTTATGCAGCTCTGGTTGTCACATAGGATCGTGGTTTCTTCCATCTCCAGGTCAAATAGACCGGTTAACAATTTTCGAAGCCATATAGCTTCGTAGATGGAAGAACACACAACAATGTATTTTGCTTCCGTTGTACTGAGAGAAATGTTGGATTTCTTCCTACTCTGCCATGAGATCATGGATGATCCCAAACTGAAACATCATCTTGAAGTGATATTCCTGTCAGAGACACTTCCATTCTAATCTAAATCAATGTACCCACTCAATGTGAAATCATGATCTCCATCACAACTGAGACCACAATATAATGTACCCTTAAGGTACCTCATCACATGTTTTGCAACAACTAGGTGAACATGTCTGGGTTCTACCAGAAACTGACTCAAAGTGTTCATGACAAAACATTTATCTGGTCTGGTGTTCGTCAGGTACATCAACGATCCAATGATCTGTCTATACAACGTGGCATCAATCAATTATGATGACGTGTCTACCAGTAGCTTCATCTTTGTTTCCATGGGTGTATTCATGGACTTGCACTCCAACATGTCAAATATCTTCAGGATTTCGACTGCATACTTCCCTTAGTTAAGGAAGATCCTCTCTGAACTCTACCATACCTCAAGACCCGAGGAATAATGCATTAGGCCAAGGTCTTTCATATCAAACTTGAAGCAAGCTTCTTACATTCAATGATGATCTTTTCTTCCCTAGTTAAGAATAAGTCATCCACATACATCAATAATATCACCGGCTCATTGTTCATAACCTTGAAGTAAAGGTTAGAATCTGCTTTACTCTTGGTAAAGCCCAAGCTCGTCAAAAAACTGTCTATCCTGCCATATCAAGCTTTAGGAGCTTGCTTCAATCCGTACAGAGCCTTCTTCAACTTGCAGACATGAGTCTTCATGTCTTCAACTTCAAATCCTTAAGGTTTCTCTATATACACTTCTTCTTCGATGACACCATTTAGGAAAGTTGTCTTTACATCCATCTGGTGTAACTTCCACTTCATCTTAGCTACAAGGGCTATGATGGTTATGATTGAAGTGTATCTGGCTACAGGAGCAAATGCCTCTTCATGGTCAATGCATTACTTTTGAGAAAAGCCACGAGCGATAAATTTTTCTTTATACTTCTCAATACTTCCATCAACATGTTTTATTTTGAAGAGCCATTTGGAAGATACCACATCCTTTCTCTTCGGTCTGGGAACTATTTCTCATACATCGTTCTTTATTATGGATTGGTATTCTTCTGTCATGGCATCTGCCCATTCTTTCTTCTGAATGGCTTCTTCAAAGCAAGTAGGCTCCTTTTCTAGGAGATCACACATCAAAGCCATATTGCTGGAGAATGGCTCAGGTCTCTTCACTTGTCTCGTGGTTCCTTCGGGAACACCATACTTCTTTCCATATTGAATAATCTCCCTAGCCCAAGAAAGTTTTATCTTATGGGAGATCGTCATCTGAGGAGGTTCGTGAAATTCTTCTATGTCATGATCTTCTATAATTTCCTCATCAGGGGAAGTTACGACTTCCCTTACTGGTTCTGCAACTCTGGGAACCTCCCTCACTGATTATGTAGTTCTGGGAGCTACAAGTTTCTCTTCATATACTTCTTCAAGCTGTCATCTTCTTGATTTCTTGAGTGTTCCATCTTCATCAAAAGTCACATCCCTGCTGATCTCTTACATGATATACTTGGTGTTTCATACCAAGTCTAAATATGAAATATTGAGTCAGGCTCCAAATGAGGTCTTCTTCTCGTTCTAATGTTCGGTCATCTTTGGATCCTTCTGCTCCTATCAATCAATCTTCATATGAGATACTCTAAATCTCAAGAGATAGCTTATTCTTCATCTTCTTTGGTGCATGAGTGTATATGGTCATGTACATAGTCTTCTTAATGTCTCATATAATATGTTGTCTTCTGCAACCTTCACTATAGATTTCTCAGGGTTATCACCTGTGACCTGAAACAAGTTCAACAAAACAACAAGCTAGAATAATATCCTTTTGATAATAATAGATAAAGCAATAGAACTAATAATCATCATAGTATCTCTTTTAGAACTATCATTCGTGGCTTGTCTAAATAAACGATCAAAATTAAGAGATACACTACGAAATGAGGTCAACACTCTTATAGTGTTGTGATTGAACATTCCTCCATGGAAACCTGGAACTAACACACGAGGTTTCTCCTAGAGGAGGTGTTAAATGTATTAGGAAAATGATTACATTAAGTATTTACCTCTATATTCTCACATGCTACCAAGTATAATACTTTACAAAGACTGTTATCTCAACTATAGTGGTTACTTGTAAAGGGGTAGTCATCAATTTGTCATGTGTACCTTTGAATCTTATCAACTTGATTAATCAAAACTGGAGCCATGTCCTCAAGAATGAGTGTGCTTGATTTTCTTCCAAGTCTCCTTCACTCAAGATGACGAGTGATTTCTTCAACCTGTCTTCTGTACTAAGACAATATACTATCTTGACAGAAGGTTGGGTTAGAGGATAAACTCTATGATCTCAACTTTTAATCCATCTAATACCTTGACTCAGATTTTGACCATAGGTTAGAATGATGGTCATAGCTACAACATGCAACACTGATCAAAATAATATCAGAATAATCGCACCTAGGTTGCATCATTCCCCTGAATGTGTTGGATCTTGAGATCCTTCTAGATCTATGGAAAGAGATCCCTTCTCCTGCAAATACCCTTTAAATCTTAACCGTTTAAACATATGTGAGTACATAGCTCTGGCGGAATTTGCAAGTAGAGGCACGATCTGGTAGTAGCGGTAATGATCACCAACTCTTAAGAAATTCAAGGGTGACTGCAACTAGTACTACGGATGCAATTGCAACTAGTACTGCAACTGCAATTGATACTGCAACTGGTTCTGAGACTTCAACTGCAACTGCAACTTAGGGTTTTATGAGGAAACCCTAATTTTTCAAACTTTAAATTTTGAAATTCTGATCCAAGTGATAGATGCGCTGAGCTGAGGCAAGTAAGATGGTGCAGTCAGATTTATGAAAATCTAGCTTTCATCCCCTCAAACTTGACCAATGGATTTCTGGACCGGTGCTTCTGGTTTTTTGGTACTTATGGTACTCTGGTACTTCTGGTACTCTGGTTTTCTTGTACTTTGTGAAAACTAGGCTTTCACTTTCTGGGAGATCTAGCCACTGAACAATTGCGCTGAGGATGCCAAAGTGATCCTTGAGGAAGGGTGCACTTTTTTAGATGGTTTTAGGGCTGAAATACTTCACCAACAAAAATCCTTAATTTGCATGTATTACAACAATGACGTTTTTCACTTTCTCTTGTGAAAGATGCTCTCTTCATCTTAGCTCTGATACTATGTTAAGGTTTAAGCTATTATTAGAGTTATTTGCATTTCACTAGATAACAATAGCATAATATAGGATCACTGAGAAATACACAATCACAAGAGACACATAATTTATCCTGGGAAACCCTCATGGGGGAGAAAACCCAACAAAAC
>SNQJ01S0189443.1:2511-18189 GCA_010110895.2 Picea sitchensis | reverse complement strand
TGTAACCTTTAACTAGAATATAATATTCCAAAATCAAGAGAAACCCTAAACATATGTGTAAAAACTCTAGAAGACAAGTCGACTCATTAAAATAAATAATATTAAAGGATTACCCTCTAGAAAGACAAGTCAACCTAGATAGATGACAAGAACCACTATAAATAGGAGGTTATCTAGCTCATTTGTACATACTTACCTCACCCACTTTCTCAGAAAGGTGTAGCGCACGTTTGGAGATGAAACTGCAATAAAGGAAGGTGGATCATTTGGGGTGTTTCTTGGTATTTCTATCTAGCACTATCTAGCCTAAGATATGCACCCTACCTTCTAGTGTTTCTTGGTGGTATTCTTGATGACATTCTTGGTGGTATTCTTGATGACGTTCTTGGTGGTATTATGATATTCTTGGTGGTATCCTAAGAAGTGAAAATGCAACTGCTGCACTTGATTATTGTCCTTGTCTTTTGTTGTTGCTACAATTGGATGGTGTTTTCTGGTTCCATCTCGTGCTGCTACTGCAACTAGGGTTTATCTGTTGGTTCTAGTATGGATTTTCAGAATCATTCTATCTAGCAAATTTTAAGGTGATCAGGGTGTTTGCATGATTATGGTTGCATGATAATAGTGATATAGTCTATGTTAAAATGAGCACATTGAAATATTCTAATAGGTTATGCGCCCACACTACCTTTAGAACAATATAACCACTGGAAGGTAGACCAAGAGTTCCTTTTCAAACCCATTATATGATCCAGATCTTGGGGGCAGAGATATGGATGGCTTGAATTCCGGGAGAGGAGGATCTTAGAAGTGTCGATTTGCATGAAAAAAAAACATGGACAAAAACAAAACATGTAAATGAAGTACTTGGGAGGTGAGGCTCAAATAAGAGCCTCACCTCTAAAACTAATTGCTAGTAAATCACTTAGAGCTAATTAATATCACAATGAACAATACAAAATATGAGAGAAGCCAAAATGAGTAATTTGGTATTATGAGAATGCTTTCTATGCCCTTATATAGCATTACAAAATGGTCCATTGGACAAAGTTAAAAATAACTCATTAAATGAGTCTCTATTATTAGTATAATAGATCTAACTACCCAACTAACTAAGTAGTGAAAAATAAAACCTGATACAATACTGGAAAGAGATCATTAAATGAGTCTCTATTATTATAATATTAGATCTAACTACCCAACTAACTAAGTAGTGGAAAATAAAATCCAATAAAATAATGGAGAGGTGGGACTCTCTTTGACCCATATGGGAAACATGTTATCCCAATAAATTAATGAGGAGGTGGACATCTCCTTGATCCACGTGGACATTCTATTAGCTTTATATATTTATGAATTTTGCATCCAAATTTAGACCATCTACCCCCTAAAATTCGGATCATTCCTCCCCCATTAGAAAATGATGGTCCCCTTCATTTGACCCATGCTAAAAAGAGAAACCCCATTATTGTACCATTATGATTACAATATGAAAATACCCAATGAAGAGAAGAGTTTTGTGTGGTTGATCCATAACCATGGGTTTGTAGTTGACCCACAACCTAGTTGAAAATGGAATTGTACATGGGTATAAAATAAATAAATTTTAATAAAATACCAAAATTAAAAAAATAATATGGAAAAATCGTGACTTTGGGGGCTGTGAACATCCTTCTGCAAATATATTCATAACTTTTGCTACATGTGATGAAATCCAATTCCGTCGAAGATACATTTGAGCTACTGAAGAGTTATTTCCATCGGTATATGGAACTTATTCTAAGGTGGCCCGTGGAGTGAGAACAACTAGGACAAATCTGAAGGGCACATGACCAAAAAACATGTGCTGCTTAAAACAAAGATATATCATAAACTAGAAAAGGAAATGAAATTCCACGAAATACACATTTGAGATATTGAAGAGATATTTCTAGACATATGTGTAACTCCCTCTATGTTTTTCTAAGAAAGGATAAAAAGACATTTGAATATGGTGGTACGCGTGACCTCCTTGGGTAAAATGCATGCTGAGATTCAATCGATGATATCTCTCAAAGAAATAAGCAAAATGAGATTATGAGAAATACCCATTTGAGATATTGAAGAGATATTTCCAGAAATATGTGGAAATCCTTCTTTAGTTTCCTGAGAATGGAAAAAAATATCATTGAATATGGTGGTACATGCAACCTCTTTGGGTCAAATGCATGCCAAGATTCAATCAATGATATCCCTCAAACTAGGAAGCCAAATGTGATTTCAAGAAATATCCATTTGATATCTTAAAGATATATTTCTAATGAGATATGGTAGAGCCTCTTATATTATGTTTAGAGGTAACAACCCCTATTTGAATTTGGCTGAGTGTAGAGGGCCACAAAAGATGCCAAGAGTTTGTAGAGCAACATGGGTTGTTGTAAAGGTTGTGGAACCTCCGTGGCAGCATGGCCACCCTGAAAATTTGTTGAAAATGTTGCAGACCAATGGATGTAGTGGATCCATGTATGGGTGTAGTGAATCCATGTATGGCTCTCCTTGTAATGGTGAACGAATATCCAAGGGAACAAAATCCATGTAGTGCTTGTGGACCAACTATGATGCTTATAGTGTATGGCTCGAAAAATGGATTATGATGGTACCAGAAGGAGGTTGGTGATTTCTGTAAGTGTTTGAACCCACACCATTCTTCAAACCCTTTTCCCGATGGAGAGCGTGGGTTTCTAATTTTGCAGTTGTAACAAACCCTAAACCTAAATCCTTGGGCACTTTAAGTGAAACATTTGGCATATTTTTTGGGAATTCTAGTGTTCCCTAGCCTAGCGCACCCTCTGGTGTCCGTATTTAATTCTTGGTCAAAGTCAAAGACAAAGGTTGAATTTTGGTGAAAAATTGATTTGTAGTCAAAGTTGAAATTTTAGAGTTTCTAGCTTGTTCTAATCATTTGACCTTTTTTATTTAGTTTCTAACCTCTCTTGTCAATATGGTGTCTAGTTTCAGATTACAAGACAAGCTGAATGATGCAACAAATTTCAAAGGTATGCATTTGTATATGATTTTCAAGTTATATCATCCATCAAAGTAGCAAGCACACCCTTCCTAACAGTTGAGGCTCATGTTCTAGGTTTGATTGATCAAATTGTTAAGTTTCAATTTGCACATATCAAGTTTGATGGTTGCTACAGTACAAGTAAACACTATAGTTGTGACAACAATATTTGAAATGTTCTATTATTGCTAGGTATACTTGGTTGCATGTAAGTATTATTGATATATATTCTTATTGCACTTGTTTAGAAAATGAACTAACATATCCTCTAGGATATATCTCTTGTTTTGGTCCTAGGAAGGTCACCTTGGTAATTCTATGATGACTACCATCCTTGTTACCATAGATATATTATTATGAAAATGCTCTTGGAAATACTTTTTCTTTTGTCATTCTTCTCCTGGGTAGGTCACATGTGATAGCTCTGAGAAGGCGATACAGTGAAAGTTGAAAACATGGAGCATATGACTCCATCAAGTGGTGAGGCATGTGATCTCACCAAGTACCAATTCTAAAGGAAGCGTGTAAATAAAAATGAGTTTGGGATATGATACACTCAAATGTGTGTGGAGAAATGTCATCCTCCTCACTAAGTGGGAGAGTACACCTCATATGATTTCAAGACATTCTATAGAGAGGCCAGGATTAGGATGGAGCGCACTACTCTCTGCAATCTTCAGCATAATGGTGTGGAAGAAAGAAATAACCAATACATCAAAGAATCTGTTAAGGAAATGATGAATGACCAAAATATATTCATGTTTCTATGGGGAGAAGCAACTATCATACCCTTATATGTTCATAATAGAAGTATATTGAAGAACATGAATCCAAAAGAAGTTTTCTCTCAAAAGAAGCCAAGTGTTGAAAACTTGAGTATTTTTGGTTGTCTTGTCTATATTCATGTTCCCAAAGACAAAAGGAAGAAGATGGAACCTTTAGGAAAGAAGGTCATAATTGTTGGATATATTGAGTGATGAAAAGATTACACAATCTATGTTGCAGGTCAACAAAAGGTTTAAATCAACATGTATGTGAGTTTTGATGAAAATATTTCCTTTAGGAAATCTATAAAAGATTCCATGGATTCCAACGATGAACAAGAGCATGAAGGTCCCAAGGAAGAAAATACATGTTCTACAGAACATCTCAATGCAAAACCTTCCACCTTTGAAGAAGAAGTCAATAAGAAAGAATGGAAGGAAGATATGATGGAAGAATATCAATCCATCATGAAAAATGATGTATGGAAAATTGTGCCTAGACCTAAAGGAAAGTATGTAGTCACTTCAAAATGAGTTTACAGGATAAAACATGCAATAAATGGGAGTATCGATAAATACAAGGAAATATTCATGGCTAGAGGGTTCTCCCAATAGGAAGGAAAATACTATGATGGGGCATTTTCTCCAGTTGCCAGATACACCTCTATTAGGGCCATCATATCTCTTGCAACATCCATGGGTTGGAGTTCACATCATATGGATGTAAAGATCAATTTTCTAAATGGAGTAATTGAGGAAGAAGTATACATATATAAACCTCAAGTTTTTAAGGTACATTTGAGAGAAACCCATGTATGCAGATTAAATAAGGCCTTGTATGGACTCAAGGAAGCTCCAAGAGCTTGGGATGAATAAATTGATAGTTACTTGACGAGACTTGAATTTTCCAAGAGCTATGCTGATCCAAAAATTTATTAAAAGGTTGTGAATAATGCACCTATGATCCTACTTCTAGGAAATGTAGGACACTTCCACACTAATCCTAGCATAAGAGAAGAATAATTTAATCAAGAATGCAAATGAAAAAAAGCAATCAAACAATACACTGAGATTTTACCCTAGAAACACTTAACTGGGAAAAACAACATTCCTTTGAGCATTTTGATCTCTTTTTTTCTTATTCATTTAGAGAAAAGGTTACATGTCTAAACTTGGTCCACACCTAAGAAACAATCAACATCATACCCTCTTGCACAAGCAATAAAAACCTTGTAGCCAAATTGGCTTACATATGCATGACCAACTACCTACACTTACACATGCATTAAAATGAAAAAGTGCACTCTATGATCAGCTAAAAGCAACAACCTTTACATGATTACAACACGCCTCTTTATAGGCTTTACAATAGGAAAACCCCTAAATATTGGAGTTTAAAAGAGGTTACAGATCCATGCATATCATTGGCTACAAATCCCGCAAATCCCAAGATTTTGTTGGAGTCTACTCCAAGTCGGGTTTACTAGTCGACCTTCATTCGTTATTTAGTCGGTCGTATCACACCCACACTTCGACCTATTGTCAGTTGAATTGCTATCGATACCTTCGACTTTAACTTTACACTATCGACTTCCTCAACCTTTGACTTGCTGTCGATCTACCTCGACTTCGACTATAATTCGATTCACCTTGAATAGACTTTAACTACAAAGAATATAAAAACCCCAAATTCTCCCACTTGTTGTCTTCTTTGCTGAAATATGAGATTTTTGAGAATTCCTCATAGACCCATGGACACAATTCCCATTGACTCTCTGCAGCACGATAACTTCACAACATTCACATACTTGTTCAATGAGTTTGCTATGTTTTCCAACGTGTCTACTTTCTCTAGTAGCACCTTGTTACTTTCCACCATATCTCTTATGAAATGGTATTGTACATCAATGTTATTAGTCTTTGAATGATAAGAAGGGTTCTTTTCCATAAATATTGCACGTTGATTGTCACAATTTATCTTCATAGCTCTCTTCCCAAAATCGATTACTGAACACAATATTTGAAGCCATACCACTTCTTTGCTTCCATGAGTGACCACCATGTATTCATCTTCTTTTTTCGACAAGGCTATGACTGCCTGTCGCTTTCTCATTTATATTATTTCTCCATCGAACATACTGAATACATATTCGTTGATTGACCTCTGTTGATCTAGCTCTCCAACCGAGTTGGCGTCGACAAAGCCTTGTACATCCAATTTACCACTTTCACATCCAATTCTTCCTTGGTAGCATATAACATAGTCCTTTGTGCCAAAAAAATACCTGAATACTCTTTTGACAACTGTACAATTCTCCTTTAAAGGTCTCGATATGTACCTTCTCAACACTCCCACTACATGGGAAATGTCTGGTCTAGTGAATACCATCGCATACATCAGACTACCAACCACACTTGCATAGGGAACACATTCCATGTCGTCTATCTCTTCATGTGTCTTTGGACAATGCTTAGTAGTAAGCTTTGCTCCCACTACAATTGAAACCTTCACCGATTTGCAATCCTGGATGTTGAATGTTTTAGAACTGTTTCAATATATTTCTTATGATTCAACCATATCTTTCTAGAAGCTCGATCTCTCTTAATATCCATTCCTAGAATGAAGTTAGTTGCATTGAGATCCTTCATGTCGAACTTGGAGGATATCTATTTCTTCACCTCCTTTATTTCGTCCATGTTGTTTCCAATCAACAACATGTCATCGACATACAAAGATACATATATGAAATTCCCACCTTATTCCTTAGAATATATGCAGTGATCATCTTTGCTTCTCACAAATACCAAACTAAGGATATATGTGTCAAACTTCTGGTACCACATCCTTGGCAATTGATTTAGACCATAAAGGGATCTTTTGAGTTTACACACCAACTCTTGATTTCCCTTTACTACGAATCCTTCAGGATATTTCATGTAGATTTCTTCTTCTAGGTGCCCATGTAGGAACATTGTCTTCACATCTATCCATTCTATCTCCATATCAAATGATGCATCCAGAGACATTAGTACTCTAATGGAATTTGGTTTTGTAATAGGGAAAAAAATCTCACCAAAGTCGACTCCCTCGACTTGGGAATATCCTTTCATTACTAGTCTAGATTTGAACTTATCGACTTGACCTACTGCATTCATTTTCTTATTGAACACCCACTTTCTACTGATGGGATTTATTTTACTAGGTAACTTGAATAAATACCATGTCTCATTCTTGTACAAAGATTCCATCTCTTTGACCATTGCGTCCTTCCAGAGTTTTCCCTCTATTGATTTGACTTCCTCAGTGATCGATGGAAGTTAACACGAATGTGAAATGGAAGTCGGGAGAACTATACCTTTTGACTAGTTTTTGTAATTTTTCTAATCTCATTAGCACCAGAGATAGTTGTTCCACCTCTTTCTCAGATTTAGTTGACTCATCTAAATCATATTCTTCGTTCCTTAGTTCAAACCGCACTGTATCATGATAATTATTAGTCCGAACAACTTCCTCAAGCTAGGATTTACCTTTGACTTCTCTAAATACCACATATCGATTGTACACTTTTCTCCTTGATGCAGGATCCCAAAGCTTATATCCTTTCATTCCTTCTTTGTATCCAATGAAAATACATTTGATTGCCTTCTTGTCTAGATTTCTCCTCTTTTCCTTGGGAATATGCAAAAATGCATCACAACCAAACACTTTGAGATGTGCCACCGAAGGCTTCTTACCGTAGTATGCCTCATTTGGAGTCATGTCAATTAGTGCCAATGAAGGAGACGTATTCAATAGATATCTTGTAGTCTTGACTTCCTCCTCCCACAATTCTTATGTGAGCCCAACACCACTAAGTATGCTCCTTGCCTTATCCGTCAACGTTTTGTTCATTCTCTCAGTAAATCCATTTTGCTAGGGGGTATATGGTGTGGTATTTTTGCGTGCTATACCACACTGCTTACAGAACTGATCGAATTTATTTCCAAATAATTCACCACCATTGTCACTCCTCAGCACTTAAATCCTCTTCTCTATTTGGTTTTCCACAAGAGATTTAAACTTCTTAAATCTCTCAAAAACCTATGATTTATTCCTCAGGAAATATATCCATGTCTTCATGGAAAAATCATCTATGAAGGAGACATAACATAGGGATCCACCAAGTGAAGGCACTATGACCAGACCAAACACATCACTATCCACCAGTTCTAGAATCCCATTTTCCCTTGTCGCTCCAGATGGGAACCTCACCCTACCTTGTTTCCCATATATATATTGTTCACAAAAGTTGAATTCTAAACCAAATTCAAGAAAACCTTTCACCATACCTTTGCTTCGCATAGATTGAAGTCCTTTTTCTCCAATGTGTCCCATCCTCTTGTGCCATAACCTGATTGGGTTGAGTTCATCATGTCTTTTCAAGTTGGTTTGAACCAGCTTATCTCTAGTCGAGTCGAGTTGTGTAGACATCGAGTCGAGTCGAGTCACAATCGATTTGATTTCAGGAGAAACGATGTTGCTGCATCCAGTCGAGTCGACATTCCTTAACAACTTGTACATCGTACCAATATGAACTCCTCTCATTAATACCATCACACCTCTGACCATTTTGCATGAATCCTTCTGAAACAGAGTATGCAAACCTGTATCACGCATCTTGTTGACACATATTAGGTTTCTTTCCAAACCCAAAATGTGTAGCACACCTAGAAGGTTTCTTTTCCTCCCATCTTGCAGTGTCATTCAGACTCTTCCCCATCCGACAATTCTAGTTGTCAATTCGTCCCCCTGGAACACATCATCCCCATCATATTGTTCATATTCACATAACCATTCTTTATGTGGTGTCATATGGTAGGATGCTCCTGATTCGATCAACCAAACATCTTGATCCGACTGTTTACTAGTTGATTGATGCAGGAATATCAATCCACCTCAGCACGCGTTAGTCAGGTTTCATGCATGGTGCACATTTAAGGGAGGAGAGGCACCTCCCTCTCATTTTTCCTCGAGAATCCTAGGAAAGATCCAGGCATTTAATGAAGACAAGATAGAAGAGAAAAAGTGTGCTTTCACACAAGCTAGAGATAAGGTCGCCATTAAGTGGTTGACGACAGAATGGTTCTGCATCCGATTTGGAGCAGATTTCCATCATTGTAAATTTCCCTTTCGATAGGCATTTTGAATGGTGATTTGACACCACTAGCTTTATCTTGTGAGGGAAGCTCATCGAGCCCCTCTTGTATAAATCTTTGTATTATTGCTAAGAAGAAGGTTGGTCAGGTTGTAGGGAGAGAAACACGGAGAGCCGAAACTAAGTTGTAGCTCAGACTCCACTATTGTAATTTGAAAATATACCATTAACAAAAAATGAATTTTTCTCATGTTCTACATTTCTGTCTAATGGATGTTGTGTTATGAATGTCATTTACATGTTTGTGAATTGTAGATGAATGTTAGAAATCGTCTGCAGGGATAGAGATATTGTTTCCTATCCGCAAGTGTGTTGAGTTAAGTATGGTTCTCTAGGCTAAGTGCAAGGAGTGTGCGACAGAGAGAGGAAACTCTGTAAGTCGATGCAAGGAGTGCATGTCTGAACTCAGTGGATTCAGAAGCGAAGTTTCCAGGAGGGCACACCAGATTAATTTATAGACTCAGGGAGAAATTTCAAGGCGGTTAAGTACCTTGGAAAGAAAGACTGTGTGGGTAGAAGCACAATTCAGAGTTACTGAACACACTGAAATAATATTCCAGGAGGGCATCGATAGGAACTCAGATCTGTAATTTGTTTGGGAAAATTCGGCCTCCAGCTGCTACAGAAATAAAAAAAATCGCGCTGTCGTCCGTAGAAAAAACCCTGAAAAATTATAGATTTTAAAACTTCAATGTCTTGACTTCCCAGACTCCGTTTCAGACAATTTTTTTTTTCAAATTGGGTATTTTTATGAGAGGAAATCATATATACAACATTTTTATGCAAATTTATCACAGAAATATACCTAAAATTTATGGAATGTCGCGACCCTCTTTTTTTCTTCTTCGAAAAAAAAACTACAAAAATAAAAAATATTTGCTCACAATGCCTGCCAAGGAAAGTGCTCTGATACCACTTGTGATCCGTATTTTATGAGAAAAATGAAATGAATATAGATTATTAACAGGTTCTTAACACAAAATAACAGAGATACAGTAAAACTGGTTTTCTATTCAATAAGGAAATAAGATGAAATTGAAAAATGCAACGGAAACAAGCTTGTTGGAATGCTGGCGGCGTATCTCTAAGAAGAGATGTGACGGTTGCATTCATTCACAAGAAGATGATTAAAATGAGGCTTTGAAGGAATTTTTACAATGAACAAGAATGACAAAAAACCTAGACATAAAAAACCTAAGCCTAGGAGATGAAGCACCAAAAGTCATGTGGGCCCCGTTTGGGTAAGTTAGTACATCAACTTCTCGTGGTCGTAACTTTTGCATACGATCTCTGTTTTAGGCATGTGATAGCCTGTTGGAAATATATAATCAAGGAGATTAATTTTGGGGGCTCAATCATGCCTTTGGATATATTTTAGAAGCTTGATCCCAAAAAACCTTTATTTAGGCCCTCAAAATGGCCCCGGAAGTTAAAACTGCTAAAAATAGTAAATTGCCAAAATTGTCAAAAAACTATTTTGAGATAGTTGGAAAAGGTGGGTGGCCAATGATATAAACTTGGATCAATCCTCCCTCCTTAGGAATAAATTGTATCCATTTCGTTTAGTTCCCCCATCAGATGAGGAAATTTCTGCTGAATTTGGCCCCGGGTGAGCCACTTGCCTTGGTGCATGAGTTTCCCTACTTTGATGACTTGATAAAGTTGGATCCTTTGCTGTCGAGTGCCCTTGATCAGTATGTCCAAAATATGATCGTTGGATGCCTGTTGTATGCATTTGGGGTTGAGCTCTGTTGGTTTCATCTTCTCTGCTATGTCTGAGGTGTCCAATAATGGTGGGAAATAAGGGCGAAGGAGATCTATGTTGAACACTGGGTGCTAGCCAAGGAAAGGAGGAATGTTGAGCTCAAAAGAATTATCTCCCACTACTTTGGTGATGGTGTACAACCCATAAAGGAGTGGGCAAAGCTTCCGATGGGGTCTTGTAAGGCGTTCTTTCTGCAAGTACAACCAAACTTTGTCGCCCACCTGAAACTTATGTGGAACCCGATGTTGATCATGGCGCTGCTTGTAGTTCTCATTGGAATTTTGTATGATATCCTAAACCTGTTGGCAGATGTGCTAGATCCGGTCAATGAACCGGGTGGCTTTGTCATCTTCAGTTGGAGTAGGAGATGAGTCAGTTGAGGTGACCGAAAGGGGAAGTGCAACATCTATGGGACCCAATGGTTGGAATCCCAACCCCACCTAAAAGGGGCTGTGGTTGGTTGAGATATGTAGGGTTTGGTTGTAGCTATGTTGGACATAGGGAAGTCTCTCATCCCATGTGAGAGGGTGCTTTGAATTATACATGCGAAGGATATTCAAAATCATTCGATTGATGACCTCGGTTTGGACATCTATCTTGGGGTGGAAGGCCATGGATTTGGTGAGCTTGTTGTCCAGCAATGACCAGAGGCTCGACCAGAATGTGCTGAGAAATTGAATGTACCGATCTGAGACAATGATTTGTGGAATTTGAAAATGTACCCAGACTTGTTCAAAGAAGAGATTGGCAGCGGCCTCTGTTGTGATGTTCGTCTTGCAGGAAACCAAAATCGCCATCTTAGAAAAGCGATCAACAACCGCAAAAACAGAGTGATTTCCCCTCTTGGTGGATGGGAGGCTCAACATGTAGTCCATTGATATGGATCCCATTGACTTATAGGAGTAGGAAGAGGGGTGTATAAGCCTTGTTTCTTAGTGGTCGTTTTGGCAATAGCGCAGACAATGCAAGACCTGATATACTTGCTGACCTCCTGTCGAAGTTTTGGCCAGTAGAAATGTTTTTGTAGCATTGCCACTGTCTTCTTGACCCTGAAGTGTCCTACCACCCAACTATAGTGGGCTTCCCAGATCAGCTTCGCTCGCTCTCTTGATGGAACACAGATATGGCCCAGACGACACAACAACCCATCCTGAAGATGGAAATTATCGACAACTGCGTTTACAACCAACATTTGGTACGTGGTGGTGAAGTCCAGGTTTGTCTCATAGATTTGGGGCCATCCAGAGGTCTCATGGCCACATGAGTCTAGCACCGTGGTGAGGGTCACGACTGGCGGTCTGTTGAGGAAATCAGTGACGCGATTGGTGCTTCATGTTTTATACTTGATGTTGAGGTGGAATTACTGCAAGTATGTGAACAAATTTTGATGGCGATCATTCTGCAATTTTCCTTGCGTCTGCATGAACTGCAATGGCTTATTATCAGTGTGGATGACTGTCTCCTTCCCAAGAATGTAATGTCTCTACTGGCGGCAGGCTTTCGCAATGGAGTACATTTCTTTGTCATAAGTAGGGTACTTATGGACAACATCTAATAGTGTCTCAATATGATAGGCCACAGGGTGGTCGTGCTGAGTGAGAAAGACACCCACCGCATAGTCTGAAGCATCTGTGTCAATCTCAAAGGGATGTTGCAGGTCTGGCAGTGAAAGTACTAGGGATGAGCACAAGTGTTGCTTCAAATCATCGAACGCTTGTTGTTGGGATCGACCCCATGCAAATTTCACCTTACCACCACCTATGGTTATTTGGCTAAGGCCCCATGCAATATGGGAGAATCCAAACACGAACCTGTGGTAGAAATTGGCAAGGCCTAAGAATCTCTTAAGCTCAGTGACTGTGGTTGGGGCTGACTAGTCATGGATGACTTGGATCTTGGTTGGATCCACATGTATGCCATGCTAATCAATTATGTAGCCTAGGTAATGGACCCTATCCATGTCGAAGGAGAATTTTTCCAAGTTGGCATATAGCTTGTGCTGCCGTAGTGCAAAACCTGCTGAATATGCTGCAAGTGTTCGGCCCAAGTCTTGTTGTAAATGAGAGTGTCATCCATATAAACCACTAAAAAATTATTGGTGAATGGTCACAAGATATCGTCCATCATCCTCACGAAAGTGGTTGGAACATTTGTCAAACGATAGGGCATGAACAACCATTCAAAAAGGCCTTCCTTTGACTTGAAGGTGGTTTTCCATACATCTATCTATTCTATCGGGACCTAGTGGTAGCTAGACTTCAGATCAATCTTACTGAAGTATTTGGTCCCTGTGAGTTGATCAAGGAGGTCGTTTATTCGGGGAATCGGGTACCAGTTTCTAATTGTGATTTTATTTAGAGCCCAATAATCAATGCAGAGTTGCCAGGTTCCATCTTTGTTCTATACCAGCACGATTGGGCTCCCACAAGGTGATGAGCTGGGATGAATGTTCCCCTTGTGGAGCAGTTCTTGGATATGTTTCTTGATCTCCTCATTTTATAATAGAGAGCAACGATAGACTGACCCATTGGGCAATGGTGCGTCGGGAGTCAGATCGATGGGGTGCTTGACTTGGCAGTGCAGAGGTACCCCGATAGGTGAGGAGAATATATCTGAGTATTCTTTCATGACCTTATCTACTTTCTTCTACTATGTGGAGAGGTCGGCTGCTGAGACCCTAGATGTGGCTGTGATATTTTTCTTATTCTAAGATTGAATCATGAAGAATACAAACTTCCCCATTTGAGAGATGACCTTCCCGCATTTCTTAGCAGAGATCAAGGAAATAACACTAGGTGGGACTGCCTTGGGTATCCTGTACAATTTCCTATTCAAAGTAATAATAAAACTACAAGGCCTAGACTCATATACAACATGAAATTTCCATAAATAAGGTTGGCCCAAAATAACATCACAAACTTTGAGAGGAGAAACATCACACAATACCTCATCTTTTAAGGGCTTGATGCCTTACGACAGTCGACACTGTTGGCTGACGTGAAGATCGCTTCCTTGGTAGAGCCATCCAATGCTGTAGGGTTGTGGGTGTGGTGTTTTTGGCAGGGCCAACCGCTTGATGACCTTTTCTGAGATGAGGTTCTTCTGGCTACCGCTATCCACAATGAAGTGCAGCAGCGTGCCTTTTACCCACATCTGTGAATGGAAGAGGAGTTCTCCTTCTTCTGGCTCGTTTGTTTCACCAGGTTGGAGCTTGGTGGTAGCAACAGTGGCACTAGGTTCTACGTCAATGATCTTCCTTCCCCTTTCTAGTTCTAGCTCAGATTTTGAACCCGCATCTAATTCATAGGTTTTCACTTCGGCCACCAATGAATGCTTTGAGTGACAGTCAGTTGTGTTATGCCAAGGGCTCTTATGGAAGTCGCACCACTTACCGATATCTTTCTTTGTCTTTCCAGTGTCCTTGTTTTCTTGCGGCTTGGACTTGTTTTCCTGATACTGTCCATATTTTCTTTGTCCTTTGTTCTGTGGGTTGGGGCCGCCCTTTCCTGTCTTTTGTTGTGAGGGGTTCCCAGGCCCAAATTGTCGGGTCTTTTGTTTGAGCTTTTGCTTGATTTTGATGACATATCGGTAGGCTGTGCCCAAGGATGAGATGCCCAAAAATTCCATTTTGATCTAGATGTATCTATGCAGAGCACTGCGATACTTGAGCACCAGATGTTGCTTTGAATCTTTGATATCCATCTTGGTTCGCAAGGTATGAAAGATATTCTTGAAATCTGGCACTGCTTGGTCTCTTTCTTGCCGTAGTGTGGTCCATTTGGTATACAAGTCGTCATAACTTCCGACAGGGTAATATTGTTCCTTAATAGAATCTTTGAAGGAATCCTAGGTGGTCGTGACTGTAAATAATGAGGTTTCCTCTATTTCCTTTTTCTCACAAAAATTTTCCCACCAATCTTTGACATGGGGAACGGCTTTGAGGAGCGCAAAAGTAATCTTTTCTCTATTTGAAAAGTTATGGATAGAAAAATACCCTTCTAGTATATTCAACCACTTGTATACAACATCTGCATCTATCTGACCTTCAAATATAGGAATATCAAAGTTTATTTGTACCTTGAAGGGGGTGGCACCTTTTCTCAAAGAAGATGCGTCGCCTGTTGGTAGCCGCCGAAGGATTTGTGTGAAACTATCCATCATCTAGTTGCTTTTTTGCATGAGGGATTCCTCAATCAACAACTTGAAAGGATATCCTATTCCGTCATCTTTATTTTCTCCTTCCATGAGAGGTTGCTTGGGTGTGCGAGATATTTTGTCCTCAAGAGAAACAAGCTCAAGACCCAACTCTTTGTACTTCGACCTTGTTGGGGACATGTATTAAGACGACAAGGCACAGATCGCTCTGATACCACTGATCCATATTTTATGATCAAAATGAAATGACTATAGATTATTAACAAGTGCTTAACACAAAATAACAAAGATACAATAAAACTAGTTTTCTATTCAATAAGGAAATAAGCCGAATCTGTAAAATGCAGCGGAAACATGTTTGCTGGAATGGTGGCGGCGTATCTCTGAGAAGAGATGTGATGGATGTGCTCATTTGAAAGAACATGATTACAATGAGGCTCTAAAATCATTTTTACAATAAACAAGAATGCCATAAACCCTAGACATCCAAAAACCTAACCCTAGGAGATGAAGCGCCAAAAGTCATGTGGGTCCCGTTTGGGTAAGTTAGTACATCAACTTCCCGGGGTTGTCACTTTTGCATACGATCTCCATTTTAGGAGTGTGATAGCCCATTGGAAAGGTATCATCAAGGAGATTCATTTTGGTGGATCAATCTTTCCTTAGGCTTTCATTTAGAAGCTCGATCTTGAAAAACCTTCATTTAGGCCCTCAAAATGGCCCCGGAAGTTAAAACTGCTAAAAATAGTAAAT
>SNQJ01S0189442.1:0-18225 GCA_010110895.2 Picea sitchensis | reverse complement strand
AGGAGACATTTTCATTTTGAATCATCTTGTACTTGAACATTTAAGTGGGGTAAAAGGAGGTTTCCCCCTCGAAGAGGCTTATTATATGAAATTATCTCTTTTTCAAGGCGTTGAGTACTTTTTTTGAGGTTTTTCTATGCTAAATTGATATTTGGTTCTTAACATTTTCCATGTTTCATGCTTAAAGAAGGTTATAGGTGACAAGATCCCAGTTCAAACTATATTTCTAGAACTTGACGAAGAAGGAAAAATCATATTGGAGCCTGAAGCCATCATTGGCACAAGAATTCGCTAGCTGAGGAATAGATCCATTTCAGAGTATCTCATTAAATGGAGGAAACTACCGGCTGAAAATTCCACTTGGGAAGATGAGTCTTTTATACAGAAGCATCCAGAGTTACTCAAGCGTTGCGGACAACACTTGTCACAAGGGGAGGGGCATGTTAAGCCCTAATATTGGCTCATGACCCCTTAATTGTGGAATATTACATTAGTAATTCTATTTTATTTATGTCGTCTTTATTCCATTAGTTGTAATTATACCTCCTAGTCTCCTATATATACCAAGGAGACATTTTCATTTGGAATCATCTTGTACTTGAACATTTATGTGGGGTAAAAGGAGGTTGCCCCCTCGAAGAGGCTTATTATCTGAAATTCTCTCTTTTTCAAGGCGTTGAGTACTTATTCTGAGGTTTTTATATGCTATATTGATATTTGGTTCTTAACATTAGGGAAGGAAACAACTACCCAAAGTGTCGAAGGGCGAAGTCATGAATTAGTGTCAACCGTTGATCTAGAGTGAAATATGGGAACCGTTAGATCACAATAAAGGGAAGGAGGTGGTCAACTTCGGTGTTAACCACTCTAGTGGAAAGGAGTTTGAATTGAGCTAGAATTCCCAAAGCCTGAATTCAAGAAGAAACACCAGTCGTCTGATCTAAGGAACACTTTGGGAAATATATTGACTGTTGGACCCAGTAAAGTGGAAGGATAGAATAAGCAAGGCCAAAGGCTCGAGATCCCAAATTTGAATTCCCGACAACTATTGGATCGTGTTAATATTTTCAGGTCAAAGAAGGATCGTTAGATGAACTCAAGTTACTCGAGGTTTATTCTTTGGGGAATCTCACTCTGGGAGAATTGGGAATTGGGAAAAAGCAAATAACCCGAAGTCCCGAAGGCTGAAATGAATCTAGACCATTGATCTAGAACTGATCATAGTCATTGGATAAAGGATTCATATGAACCTAAGACCGTTAGATCTAGGAGGAGAACATGTGACACATTAGGAGATCCACGTCAGCAAGGACACATGGCACAATCATATGGTGACAAGTGTCTAGGTCAAGATGGCACTTTAGGTTACGTAAGTCACGAATCTAGGTCACACATGGAAACCACTCGGCCAGTTCCAAGTCAGTAGTGACATCAATAAGTTACGTCACTCCGGGAGTATGTCCTTAGGGGGAAGCTTGTTTCTACCACCAACAACTTCCCAAAGTGTTGAAGGCTGAAGATAACGCTAATCATTGATCTAATTCGGGAGCATTCTAAACCGTTGATCAAGTATAGTGGAAGGATATATTAAATGTAAATCACAAAGTAACACTAACCATTTATATACTTCGAGAGCGTTCTCAATCGTTGATCAAGCATAGTGGAAGGATAGCGTAAGCATAGGTGTTAACCAAAAACAAGCGGTCACCATCGATTTATGAATTATTTAGTAGGTTATCACTTTGGTTGATCTGAAAGGATCCAGAGAGGCATAGGAATGACTCTGAGTTCTCAGAAGTACCTCAGGAAGCTCAGAATGACCTCAACAAATAAAGAAAAGGAAAATTTTCAAATTCCTCAAAACTCAGCAAAATTGGCATCATTGCGAAGAGCTCATTGCAAGATTTCCAACGACGTAAACAATTCATCGAACGAAGTTATAGATCGAAAGATATTCATGGTCAAAGTTTTGGTCAACTAGCTAAGTCAACATGGATGATTCAGCATCTGTACTACTAACATCAACATTCTTACAGGGTACGTGGATCAATTAGAGAGTGACACATGTCATGATGACATCAACATGTTGATGTGGTAGCACCAGAGGCTACCATGTGTCACTCATTTTTGACATTTTTAGGATGAAATATGGACCAATGAGAAAGTGCCACGTGGCTGTCCATACAACCACGTGGCAGTCCATACAGTACGTGGCAAGATGACATGGTAGGAAAGTGACGTGGAAGGATGAACGTGTAAATGGATTATGTGGACCAATGAATGGCCACCACATGGCCCAATCACGGGCTTCCACGTGGTAGCAGGCAAATTCCCAATGAGGGCCAGAAACCAAAAATTCAAATTTTAAAAGGGGTTGGCCGGTGGCCAACCCCTAGTCCACGAAATCCAATAGTGTTCCACCATATCTGGCCAGGCCGCCAATTGTAGTAAAAGTTTGGTAGTTCTTCCAAACACAAACGTCGATCCGCCAAATCTGAACTGATCTGCCAAGTTTAGCGCCAACATTTAAACGGTTGTAACATTATAGCCAAAAGGGGGAGGTCCGCGGGTTTGACCACGAGACCTCCCCAACCACAAGCTTTTAATACACATCCACCAACCACTAGGTCAATGACCTTGTGGGTAAACTCCACCCGACTTATTTTTTAAAAGGATAATTTTTCCAATTCATGAGGAGGAAGAGGTAGGGAGTGCGACGGTATGACCGAGGCATGGATCCCAATGCAACATTAATGAATTAATTGCACACCTTCTCATTGAAATTATTTTGGACCAGCAAAATCCTTTATCAATTAACAAGTAAGTGAGGGAAGAGTTCCCTCACTTTGTCTTTCTCAATCCACTTTTCCTTGCTTGGATGTGTGCCCTTTAAGCCCACTCGAAGATAATTGACATCACCCCGGTGTGAAGTCCTTGTTTTCCTGTTCAGGATGATATCTTCCTTCATCTCATCCAAGTAATCAGGAGAAAACTCATCAACTAAAGGTAGTGAAACTTCCTCACCTTGATCCATGATCATTGGAGGCTCAAAATGTTTCAAGTTTTCTACGTTTACAACTGAGTAAATGTGCATATATGGTGGAAGATCTAAATGAAAAGCATTGGTGCTACTTTTCTCCAAAATGGTGAAGGGTCCATATCAGATAGGCTCTAGTTTCTTTCCTTCACCCTTTGAACACTCGCTGATGTGAACCCATACTTGGTATCTAACCTGGAACTGATGATCAACCCTGTGCTTGTCATGTTGAGCCTTATACCATGCTTGACATTTTTTCAACTGCTCCCTGATTGCTTGGTGCACTTGCTGGATCCTTTGAATGAAATTGCGGTCCCTGTATTCATTTCTTTCTTCATTTGAATCGACATCTTTCCCATACATCAAGTCCAAAGGGACCTTAGGAAAGTATCCAAAACATGTTTCAAACGACGAACACTGAGTGAAGGAATGTAAGGCTCTATTGTAAGCATGTTGAATATAGTGTATTTGGTCATCCCACAACTCGGGATGCTTGCTGCAGTAACCTCGAAGAAAATGTACCACTGTTTGGTTAACAACCTCTATTTGACCATCGATCTGTGGATGGAAATCCATAATCCTCTTCAACTTGGTGTCCATCATTCTCCACAAACTTGTCCAAAACTCTCCAAGGAATCGAGTATCTCGATCCAAGATAATGGCTGTGGGCAACCTGAAGTGGACCCAAACATACTGAAAGAAGACATTAGTAGTCTGCTCAGCAGTGACCTGCTTTTTACATGGCATCAAGATAAACATTTTTCTAAACCTATCCACTACTACATATAAGTAGTCATGACCCCTTTTCGACATTGGTAAACCGCCTACAAAGTCCATGGAAATACTTTCCCATGGATGAGACAAAACAAGAAGTGGTGAGTACATCCCCAATTTTCTATTAGTGGGCTTACAAGTAGAGAACATCACACACCCCTTTACATACTTGGTTACAATTTCTTTCATCTAAGGCCAATAAAAGAACCTTGTAGATGAGCCATGGTTTTTCCTACCCCAAAATGCCTAGACACAAGAGAAGTGTGAGATTCTCATATTACATGGACTCGTTCACTTTTAGGAATACATAGCTTTCCAGGATGGTAGAGTAAGTTCGCCTGTAGACAATAGTTCTCCACCTATGCACCATGGGTTAGATTCTCAAATACATCTTTAAAATCTTCATCAACAACATATTGTTCAACATAGCTATCCTGAGATAAAGAAGCATTCTTCAAAACAATAGAAGCAACAATAGGAGGTATAGAAAGCATATTAAATACGTTATACTTGTACTCTTTTTATACTTGATTACCAAATGGAAATATTGAAGAAAACCCATCCACTTGTAATGTCAAGATTGCTATAGATTGGTTTATGCTTAGATATACTGTAAGGGATGATGATCTGTATGTATGATTGTTTCCTTCCCTAACAAGTAGTGCCTCCAACTTTGAACTAATGCATACAACTCTTTATCATATGTAGGATAGTTAACAACAACTTGGTTAAACTTTTTAGAGTGGTAACAGATAGGATTATGATTTTTCATCAATACTACACACATGGTGTAACCGTTGGCATCAGTCTCGATCTCAAATGGTTGTTGAAGATTTTGTAATGCTATTACTGGTGATATACTGATATTTTCCTTCAAGGTGTCGAAGGCCTTTTGTTTCTTTCCTCCCCACTGAAAAGTGTTCTTCACATTGGTCAAGGCATGCAAAGGAGTTGCAATAAATGAGAATTTTGCAATGAATCTCCTCCAGTACTGAAATGCACCCAAGAAGATTCGTACTTTGGTTACATTTGTGGGCTCAGTACAATTTAAAATTACATCAATTTTGGAAGGATCAATTTTCAATTGTCCTTCTCCTACAATATGACCTAAGTACAACGGTGCAGTCTTGCCAAACTCACATTTGGACAATTTTACATACAACTTTTCCCTTCGCAAAGTATCTAGTACTTGATTTACATGTCATACATGTTCATCCCAAGTCCCACTAAATATAAGAATGTCATCTAAATACAAAATTACAAAGTCATCTAAGAATGGCTTGAATACATCATTCATTACATGCATGAAGGTCGCTGGGGAATTACAAAGCCCAAATGACATAACTAACCACTCACATAGACCCTGTTTGGTTTTAAAGGAAGTTTTCCATGCATCTTGTTCTGCAACCTTGATCTGATGGTAACCATTGCACAAATCCAACTTAGTGAAATAAACAACATTCTTTAATTGATCAAGTAAATCATCTATACAAGGAAGAGGGTATCGATTTTCTACTGTGATTTTTTTTAATGCTCGATAATCGACACACATTCACCATGTGCCATCCTTATTTGGCACCATCACAATCGAAGAACCACATGGAACCACACAGAGATGAGCTGGGCTTGATGACCCCTAGATCCAACAAGTCATGTACATGTTTCTTGATCTCCATGATCTCTATAACCGACATCCTGTAAATGCCCACATTAGGAAGGGGAGAATCCTGTTGAATATGTATTTCATGTTAGATTTCCCTCTTAGGAGGTAATCCATATGGTTCTTGAAAGATCTCATCATAATTAGAAACAATATCAATTCATTCTTTCTTATGAGAAGGATCACATCCTCGGAAGGCATTGGATGTTCCAACATCCTTCTCTCTTACAACCATTATTACATATCTCTTATTAGTGTTTATGAGTCTTTTCATTTGTCATGCACTAACAAGTGTTGCATTTTCCTTCATACTGTGGGCTCTAACAATGTATTTCGCTCCTCCTTTAGTAAGGTGATATTTGTTCTCATGAGGAAAGAAGACTGCTTTTCTATCATAAAGATATGGACTCCCTAATAGTATGCCACATATATCAAGTGAAACAACATCCAAATAAACTTCATAAACCAAATTTGAAGAAATAGAAAATATAACTCTACACTGCTTGGTGACATTATGTTTTTCTTTGTTGCATACCCAACCAAGAGGATAAGACTTTGGATGCGGTTTTGTTTCAAGGCCCATTTTTTTGACAAGTGTCTCAAATATTAAGTTAACTTGGGAAACCAGATCAAACAAAGTATAAATATTAGTATGCTTAGATACAACCCTTATGTGAAATAATTCATTCCTCTTTCTTTCATCATCATGAGATTCATTAGTGGAACTTGAACTAGCATGAAGGGAACCTTTACCTTGTACTCCAACCGCGGTGATCTTTTCCTCATCTCCTGAATCGGAACCAAGATCTTGTTGTACTGTAGAAATGATCTTTGTCTTCTCCTTTCCACCTAACTTCCTAAATTCCTAAATTCCTCCATGAAACTTTGTAATGTTTGACCTTTACTTTTTCTTAAAGTTTGCCATTCCATCATTGCTTTATGTAAATAACCCAATGGATAAATTTGCTTTCTTATTGCTGATTTAAATTCCGACAATGAGGAAAGAAGATTACCACACTTACTTCTGTCCTGAAGCTTTCTCTCCCACCATCTGTGACGCAAGTCACCCTCGGCGGAAACCCACTCTCACCAGGACCTCCTGTAACAGGTCGAAGAGTCAAAGACTCTTCCAACTCCCACGTCAGGAGTTCCGTTCCCACAGGAATCTCTTCTGCAATCTTCCCTTCGCTAATCGGGAGATCGGCTTTCGCGCGTTCGCTGATGCTGCGAACACGTTCTTGTGCCACTCGAAACCCCGAACCCTGAGCTCCGATGGTCAACAGTCAGCGTTCTCACACCGGTCAGGGATTTCCTTCTCGGGATATCGCTACTTGCGATATCAACACTCTATATTTCTAAATCCCGAGTGCCGAGGTACCGATTCCCCGATACAGTGCCACCTGTATCCCGCTAACTTTCGGGGTCCCACGCTGCCACGTCACCTCGGGATTTCATGGATCACGAATCCATGATACAAGTTTACTTGTTGTTGAAAACCCTAAGCGCCGAACCCCGACTCCTCGGGATCTTGCGCCACATGCACCCACTCTGATCGACGCTCCCTGTGACTCGGGAAATCGCCAATCGCGATTTCAACGAGTTCAAAACTCTTGTATTTGCAAACCCCGATATGCCGAATACCGATAAGCCTGCTCCTTCCTGCACTTAAGGGTTTAAATCCCTCACTACTTCTCCCGAATCTAATGATCAGCGGGATTTCGTGGATTTCTCCCAGCAAGACCACCCGTTGATTCCTCTTCCTTGAGGGATCCTTCCGCTTCAGTGTTTCCTTTGCTCGAACCTTCTCCCAGTCTGTTCTCGCAGAGTAACCAAGGAACTGTCCCTACTGATCTTAATCCCTCTGATTCCTTCCAAGACTTGCACTTGCTTCCTGTGCTCGATTTTCAACAACTCTCTAAGTGAAGAATTCTTTTGGATCCTGTGCTCTTGCAGCAACAACAATCCCTGCCTGTCTCTCCTCAGACTAGCCACTGAGACTCTAGTCTTGGCCTGCACTTCATCTGACGGCTCTAATGACCCTATTCAACTCTTGGGAAGATGAGAATAAGGGTTCAACTGTCTGGCCTCATCAACGCACTCTATGCGGATGAATTCAACTGCACTCTATGCAGGAATCTCCTGGCTCAGACAAAGAAACAATTGAAACTTATTCTCCTTTCCTTCAAACTTCAGCTAATCCTCTGAAATCACATGCAAACATATTCAAAGCAATTGCATACAAAGAAAACAAACATTCACAAGCACGTAAGCACATACACAGAGAAAACAACACCAGTCATGAAATTGGATCAAAAACTCTTTCTATTTATCCAATCTGTACATGAGGGCTCTCCACAAATTCTCTGCTTGCTCTTCTCTTGCTCCTGTATGAATGAATGATGATACAATGAATCAAAGGAGGGTGCCTATATTCCGTTTGCCCTCTCGAATTCTACAACTATCAAATCTACAATAAAATCCTATCTAACAACATTAAAACTAATAAATTCCTTCTTATCTATAATACAATACAAGTGCGCTTCTCTTTGAATGCCTTCATGAAAGGTCGGTGCAACAATCCCCAAAGCAATTCAAAATGTATGTGCTGGCCTTGTCCAGCTGTCTTTCCTGCTCCACGCGCTGGCTCGCTTGATGAGTGAGCGATGCTCCTGCATCATACTCCTCGGCTTGAAAATATTCATGGGCTCCTATCCATGAGCTCCTGCACGGTGTGCCCATGTTTCTGGATAACTGCTTCTGTCTCCCAGCTGGCATCCTCCACTGGGTGATTCTTCCATTTCACTAGGTACTCAAAATATTGCTTTCGCCTGGTTTTCCTGCCCAATCGCTTGTCCAGTATGTACTCCATCCGAGGCTTCTCTACTACGGGTAACTGTTTCTGCCACTGAATCATTGGTTCCGCAGTTCCAGTGTCTGCTTCTGCATCCCTGTACGGGTATAAATTCGAAATGTTAAAAATCGAAGATATCCCGATGCCCTCCGGCAACTCAAGCTCATATGCATTCTCCCCAAATTTCTTTAGGACTTTACATGGCCCGATCTTCTTCATCTTGAGCTTGTTATATGTTCCCCCTGGGAACCTTTCTTTCCTCAGGTGTGCCAGAACCATGTCCCCAACTTCAAACTGAAGTTGTATCTTCCGCTGATCGGCTCTGTGCTTATACTCCTGGTTTGCGTCCATCAGTCGCTGCTTCACCTGCGTGTGAAGTTCCTCCATCGCTTCAGCGAATTCTTCAGCACTCGCGCTACTAGTTTCAGCCTGTCCTGACTCCCTGAGCTCAGAAACTCCCCTCGGCTCTGTCCCATACAAAATTTGAAATGGGCTCTTACCTGTACTCCGATTCACCGAATCGTTGTATGCGAATTCTGCCTGTGGTAAGATCTGATCCCAACTGCTATGGTGCTTCGTCACCAAGCTTCTCAATAGATCCCCTAAGCTCTTGTTGACCACTTCCGTCTTTCCATCTATCTGCGGATGGTATGCTGAACTAAAGGCCAAATTAGTTCCCAAATTTTTCCATAGCGTCCTCCAAAAATGACCTATGAATTTTGTGTCCCGATCCGAGACTATGCTTCATGTCAATCCATGCAATCTAACGATTTCGTTGAAAAATAAATTCGCGATGTGGGTTGCATCGCTGGTCTTCTGACACGGTATGAAATGTACCATTTTCGAGAACCTGTCCACCACCACGAAGATGCAATCAACTCCTCTCTGCATTCTCGGCAATCCCAAAACAAAATCCATGCTAATGGCTTCCCATGGCCTCTCGGGTATAGGCAGTGGCTAGTAAAACCCTACGTTCTGCTTTCGGCCCTTCGCGTGTTGACATATCCTACACCTGCCAACAAACCTCTTGACATCTGCTCTCATGCCCGGACAGTAATACGATTCG
Organism: Picea sitchensis; assembly: GCA_010110895.2. Taxonomy (NCBI): domain Eukaryota; kingdom Viridiplantae; phylum Streptophyta; class Pinopsida; order Pinales; family Pinaceae; genus Picea; species Picea sitchensis. The sequence goes on along the minus strand of SNQJ01S0189442.1, from coordinate 8,837 downwards.
CTGAGCTTTGAGAATGGTTTATCATGTCCAAAATGACCTGCTAATCCTTCGCTGTGTTTTTCCCTCACCAAATTCTCCCTCATGGAGCAATCTGGAATGCACAGCTGATTGCCTTTAAACAACAATCCTTCCTGGATTATATATTCCAGCCATGGACTCCGATCCCTGAGAACTGGGTTCTCGGCTGCTTCATACACTTCTCCGAAGTCTGCATCACCTGCATACATGTCTTTCAGATTTTCAAAACCCAAGGTTTTGACTCTGAACTCCTGCAGCAATAAACATTTCTTGCTCAAAGCATCAACTACTTTGTTAGCAGTTCCTGAAATGTGATTAATGACAAATGTGAAATTTTTCATGTACTCTACCCATTTTGCATGCTTCTGATTCAACTTATCCTGTTGACTTACGAACTGCAATGCATGGTTATCACTGTATAACACAAATTCCTTGGGTATCAAGTAATGCCTCCATTTCTTTAATGCCTGTATGATGGCATAAAACTCCTTATCATACGTGGAGTATTTCAGCTTTGCATCATCCAGCTTCTTGCTGAAATATGCCACAGGTCTGTCATCCTGACTCAAGACCCCTCCAACAGCATACCCACTAGCATCACACTTCACCTAGAAGGTCTTCTGAAAATCAGGCAACACTAGAATTGGTTGCTCTGTTATCTTTCGCTTCAACAGATTGAAGCTCCTTTCAGCCTCTGCTGTCCAATGAAAAAATTTATGCCGCTTCTTCACGGTGTCCATCATCGCGGTGCTAATCCCACTAAAATTCCGAATGAATTTCCTGTAGAAACTAGCTAAACCGTGAAAACTTATTACCTCAAAAACATTTCTCGGTGATGGCCAGTTCTTTATCACTTCTACCTTCTCAGGATCCATCTTCATCTCATTAGCCGAGATAACAAAACCCAAATATATGAGTTCTGTTTGCATGAAGGAACACTTCTTCAAATTGATCAGCAGCTTCTCCTGCTGTAGTCTTCTCATCACAATGGCTAAATGCCTCAAATGCTCGGCCTTGGTTTTACTGAACACCAGTATATCATCCAGGTATACAACTACAAATTTTCCGATGAATTCCCGCAGGACTTCATTCATTAGCCTCATGAATGTGCTTGGCACGTTTGTCAACCCAAATAGCATGACCAGCCATTCGTACAAACCCTCGTTTGTTTTGAATGCTGTCTTCCATTCATCTCCCTCTCTCATCCGAATCTGATGATATCCGCTCTTTAAATCTATCTTTGAAAAATAATTTGCCCCACTCAGGCAATCCATCAAGTCATCCATTCTTGGCAGTGGAAATCTGTACCTAATGGTGATTTTGTTTATCGCCCTGGAGTCTGTACACATTCTCCAGCCTCCATCCTTCTTCGGACTCAGTATTGTCGGAACAACACACGGACTAAGACTTTCTTTGACAAGTCCTTTATCCAGAAGATCCTGTACCTGCCTTTTGACTTCCTCATTCTCCTTAGGCGTCAACCTATATGCTGCCTTATTCGGCAAGCTTGCTTCGGGTATGAGGTCAATGTGGTGACTCACACTCCGCATCGATGGCAACGAACGAGGTAGTTCGTCCACGATGATATCAGCGAACTCTCCTAGCAGTTCCTGAATCTCCTCTGGAAAGTCATCCACTCTTGTGCTTGTCAGGGCAATTCTCGTCTTCCTGACCACAAAGAATTATGGATCTTCATTTTTCTCCATCTCTGTGAGAAGTTCTTTCCCACTCATGAGAAGTATTGTGCTGGTTACTTCCGGCTTCGCTTCTTTATCCTTCACCGAAAGCAATGTGTGTGTTTTCCCATCCTTCTCCAAGGTATACGTGTTCATCCTCCCATCATGAACAACATTCCGATCATACTGCCATGGTCTCCCCAATAATACATGACAGACATCCATGGGAATGACATCACACAGAATCTTATCCTTATATTCACCCATTTTAAATTCAACCAAGCATTGTTTTGTAACACATACCTGGTGTCCTTTCTGCAGCCATGACACTTTGTATGGGCTCAGGTGATTGGTTGTCTCCAGCTCCAGTTTCTCCACCATCTCGGTCGAAACGAGATTGTCGGTGCTTCCGCTATCCACTATGACCTTGCATTTCCAGCCCTTGGTCTTGCACGTGGTCCGGAACAGTCTGCATCTTTGCGCTGTGTCCTCCACCTCCTTCTTGGGTGTCAAAAGGATCTTATGCACTGTCAGTGACTTCCCACTTCCGGTGTCTTCACTCTCAGCATCACGCCTCTGCGCCTCTGTGATGTGAGTTCCTCCTCTGTCCATCCTCCTATCTGGACAGTCCACGGCTTTGTGTCCATCTTTTCCACATGTGAAAAATGTGATCACTCCTCCTCTGCCTCTTCCTCTACCTTGGGTACGAGGAAAAGCGTTCACATCAGCATATCCTCCTTGCTGATCATCTTGCTGTCTTCTCCATTCAGGTTGTGGCTGCCTCTGCTGTGAAGTTCTGCCTCTTTTGACCTTACCCTGAGGCTTCTTCCAATCCTCCTTGGGCTTCTGTGTTCGTTCTTGGGCAACTACTTTGCCTCTGGGCTAGCTTCTGCCTCGCCCTCGCTGTCCCTACTTGCGACTCAGCTTCTCCTCAGCTTTTAGAGCCATATGGTACGCATCCTCGACTGTTCGGATGGTAACCATGCTCAATTCATCCTGAATGTCATACCTCAACCCATTCAGGTATCTTGCCACCTTCTCATCATCACTCTCCCGGTGACCTGCTCTAATGTTGAGCCTGTAAAACTCCTCGATGTACTCTTTCACTGCCATCAATTTCTATCTCAGGTTCTGCATTCGCCTGAACAGAGTGATCTGATAATCTCTGGGGATGAATTTCACTTTCATCTTAGTGATCATCCTGTCCCAGCTCTTGATTTTCTGTTTTCCTTTGCAACACCTGTCTGTCTGCAACTCATCCCACCATAAGGCTGCATGTCCTTTCAGCTTAGTAACGGCATGCCTTACCTTCTTGTCCTCTTGGATTTCCTCGTAATCGAAGTAGGTGTCGAGTGCTTGGATCCAATCCATCAACTCTTCTGCATTTAGATTCCCCTCATAGACGGGAATGTCCATCTTGGTCTTCGAGCTCATTCTGGAGATGGCTCTAATCAACCGCTCGGTCGAAGCATCCTCTGCTGAGACCTCTTTCGTATCATGTCCAGCTTCCTCTTCAACCTTGGAATCACTGAACTCTCCAGTGCTGACTCCGCATCTCTACGCTGTCTCCATCTCCTCAAGCCTCGCTCGGAGATCTCTCATCTGGCGTTCCATCTCAGCATTTCCTGTCGGTCTGCCCCTTCTGCGCACCTCCCTATCTTCGAGATCTGGTGACGGCCTTTCCCTTCTAGGCGGCATGGTGCCTTCTCTACTGTTTCTCTTCTTCTACAAAAACCAAAATATGTCCCGCTCTGATACCACACTGGTGCAAGTAGTGTGTATCAGAGTGCTTTCCTTTTCTCCTTCACCCCTCTCGCCTGAAATATACAGACAAGATTTCAAAGCTCTGATACCAATCTGACACAAGTCACCCTCGGCGGCAACCCTCTCTCACCAGGACTTCTTATAACAGGCCGAAGAGTCAAAGACTCTTCCAACTCCCACGTCGGGAGTTCCATTCCCACAGGAATCTCTTCTGCAATCTTCCCTTCGCTAATCGGGAGATCGGCTTTCGTGCGTTCGTTGATCCTGCGAACACGTTCTTGTGCCACTCGAAACCCCTAACCCCAAGCTCCGATGGTCAACGGTCAATGTTCTCACACCGGTCAGGGATTTCCTTCTTGGGATATCGCTACTTGCGATATCAACACTCTATATTTCTAAACCCCGAGTGCCAAGGTACCGATTCCCCGATACAGCGCCACCTGTATCCATCTAACTTCCAGGGTCCCAGGCTGCCACGTCACCTCGAGATTTCATGGATCGTGAATCCACTATACAAGTTTACTTGTTTTCGAAAACCTCGAGCGCTGAACCCCAACTCCTCGGGATCTCGCGCCATGTGCACCTACTCTGATCGACGCTCTCTGTGACTCGGGAAATCGCCAATCGCAATTTCAACCAGTTCAAAACTCTTGTATTTGAAAACCCCGATATGCCAAATACCGATAAGCCTGCTCCTTCCTGCGCTTAAGGGTTTAAATCCCTTGCTACTTCTCCCGGATCTAACGGTCAGCGGGATTTCACGGATTTCTCCCAGCAAGACCACCCGTTGATCCCTCTTCCTTGAGGGATCCTTCCGCTTCAGTGTTTCCTTTGCTCAAACCTTCTCCCAGTCGGTTCTCACAGAGTAACCAGGGAACTGTCCCTCCTGAGCTTAATCCCTTTGATTCCTTCCAAGACTTGTGCTTGCTTCCTGTGCTCGATTTTCAACAACTCTCTAAGTGAAGAATTCTTTTGGATCCTGTGCTCTTGCAGCAACAACAATCCCTGCCTGTCTCTCCTCAGACTAGCCACTGAGACTCCAGTCTTGGCATGCACTTCGTCTGATGGCTCTAATGACCCTATTCAACTCTTGGGCATATGAGAATAAGGGTTCAACTGTCTGGCCTCATCAATGCACTCTATGCAGATGAATTCAACTGCACTCTATGGAGGAATCTCCTGGCTCAGACAAAGAAACAATTGAAACTTATTCTCCTTTCCTTCAAACTTCAGCTAATCCTCTGAAATCACATGAAAACATATTAAAAGCAATTGCATACAAAGAAAACAAACATTCACAAGCACGTAAGCACATACACAGAGAAAATAGCACCAGTCATGAAATTGGATCAAAAACTCTTTCTATTTATCCAATCTGTACATGAGGGCTCTCCACAAATTCTCTGCTTGCTCTTCTCTTGCTCCTGTATGAATGAATGATGATACAATGATACAAAGGAGGGTGCCTATATTCCGTTTGCCCTCTCGAATTCTACAACTATCAAATCTACAATAAAATCTTATCTAACAGCATTAAAACTAATAAATGCCTTCTTATCTATAATACAATACAAGTGCGCTTCTCTTTGAATGCCTTCATGAAAGGTCGGCGCAACAATCCCCAAAGCAATTCAAAATGTATGTGCTAGCGCTATCCAGCTGTCTTTCCTGCTCCACGCGCTGGCTCGCTTGATGAGTGAGCAATGCTCCTGCATCAATATGACAACAGTGCCTTCCAACTGAAGAGAGGAAAATTTCAATTTCACTTCCTCTTCATCAATCTGTTATATAGAGAAATATACTTCAACCTGTCGGATCTGATTATCTAGCTTTTCAGAATGATCATCTCCATTAAACATAGGTAAAGAAAATTTCACATCATGCTTTAATAATGGTTTCTTAAAAGAGGCTTTATGATTAGCATTCGAATGATGAGAATGATCAACGGAAGAAGAAATAGCACTCGATGGTGAAGATGGAGGCTAAGGAGGGTCTCCTCCAGCCCCTTGGTTCACTAAAGCACTTTCATTTGTTGGTGCTTCCTTTTTCATCCCTTTCTTTGCCATCCTCTTTTCGTAATCTCCATACATTCGCTCGACCATATCTGAGATGAGATAGAAGACCATATGGAAGTTTTTCTCCTGTTCATCACACTTGTCCTCTTCATCCATTTTCTTCCTTTGGGATGCACAACCAATCTCTGGGTTGAAAGTCTTAAGTGTTCCTTCACCCTATTTATGCTTGGCCCTAGTAAGCATTCACACTCAACAATTCAAGTCAAAGATGACTGCTCTAATACCAACATGATCTAGGATATTTTCATCGATATGACTTATTAAAGAATTGTATTAAATGAGAATAAATTAAAGTGCACCATAAAGAAGGAAAGCTCAATAAGAAAGATACATAAGCATCAATCTGAACACAAAAAACTTGATAACGGAGTTCTTCCTTGGTGGGCTACATCTCCGGGTCCTGCTCTCATATGAGTAGGCCTTTTTATTAACTCAGCAAAAGAATTTGGAAAATACATAAGTATACCTCATTCTGGAATTAAGTTGTAGAATATTTGCTTAGATCAGAAAAAATACAACACCATTTAATTTGTGGCATCAAATTACCCAAAAATGATTGTCTCCATGCTTCAATATGACTCTGGCACTCCCAGGCCCATGAGAAATTTTACCTCAATTTATGTGTCTGCAACCTGTAATTAATTCATTAATGCTTCATTGGGATCCATGCCCCGATCGTACCGTCATGCGCCCTGCCTCTTCCTCCTTGTGCATTGGCAAAATTCTCCTTTAAAAAAATAAATCGGGTGAAGTTTACTAACAAGGTCGTTGACCTAGTGTTTGGTAGATGTGTATTAAAAGATTATGGTTGGGGAGGTCCTGGGGTCAAACCCACGGGCCTCCCCCTTTTGGATATAATGTTACAACCGCTTAAATGTTGGCGCTAAACTTGGTGGATCGGTTCAGATTTGGCAAATCGACGTTTGTGTTTGCCGGAACTGCCGAAACTATTACTACAATTGGCGGCCTGGTCGGAAATGGTGGAACATTTCTGAATTTGGTGAACTGGGGGTTGGCCACCGGCCAACCCCTTTTAAAATTTGAATTTTTGGTTTCTGGCCCTCATTATGCATTTTCCTGTCACCACGTGGCAGCCCATGAATGGGCCACATGACGGCCATTCATTGGTCCACGTCACTTTCCTGCCATGTCATATTTCCACGTACTGTATGGACTGCCACGTGGTTGTACGGACTATCACTTCACACTTTCCCATTGGTTCATATGTTGAACTAAAAATGTCGAAAATGAGTGACACATGGCAGCCTCTGTTGCTTCCATGTCAGCATGATAATGTCATCATGACACATGCTGCTCTTTGATTGATTCACGTACCCTTTATGAATGCTGACATCATCTGTACTGATGATTACGTCAGCAGTACAGATGCTGACTCATCCCTGCTGAATGGTCTAGGTTGACCAAAACTTTGACCGCAAATATCTTTCAATCCGTAACTCCATTTGATGAACCATTTATGCCGTTGGAAATCTTGTGACACGTTCTTCGCGATGATGCCAATTTTGATGAGTTTTGAGGACTTTGAATTTTTTCCTTTTCTTTATCTGTTGAGGTCATTCTGAGCTTTCTGAGGTACTTCCGAGAACTCTGAGTCATTCCTAGGACTCTCTTGATCCTTTCAGATCACCGGAGGGATTGAACTACCTTAGAGTTCTAGTAACCCATAGTCTTGGAGACCCGAAGCTCTGAAGTAAGATCTGACCATCCATCAAGAAGGAAGATATCGACCATCCGATATGCTTCGATGATATGTACTCCAGAAGGTTGAAATATTGCAGAGGTTGGAAGTCCCGAAGGACGAAGTTCCAAAGTAAATAATGGCTATCCATCCCAACCTTTTATTAATTCATAGCCGTTGGATTAAGCAGTGGAAGGATAGTGTAAGGATCAAAGCTAGACCGTTGATTTGGTTCCGGGAACCATGCTAACCATTGGATCTGTGAGAGGTAACCATGTCAACAAGTTCAAAATTTGGAAGATTGGATGATTCTAAGAGAGAAGTCGCTTGAAGGCCGAAGTCTGGAGGCCCAGGTTCTAGCCCCCGGTCATGGGTTACAAACACATAAGCCATGAGGCGCTGGAAACATCGCTTAAATAATAAGCCTGTGGTTTTTCACATATGGTCATATGTAAATGGTTTGAAGGAAGTGCCTCATACACATTTCATTCGACAGAAAGTTAACACCAGAACAATACAAAGAATCGATAAAATATCGAATATGATATGTTGGTGAACCAAGAATGCAATAGAAGCATGAGTACGATATAATGAGTCAATCCATGTATGTGATCAAATCATAAGGACAAATTTTGAAACCAATATTAGTTAGTTAAATGAAGAGGTGCGATGGTTCAAACAAAGGGAGACAATGCTTCATATATCACACCAATTGGGAGACTATATAACAAAGAAGTACGGTGAAAAAAATATGTAGTTGAATTTTGTAAGTATATATATTTATATATAATGGATTGAATGAAGGTTCATTCTATCAGGTTGGTGCCTGTTTACAAGATGGGTCTTGTATCAGGATTGGATTCCTCACATCTCAGTTGGATCTGAGATCAACAAGCTGGGACTTGTTATGAGGGTTGGATTCCTCATTTCTCAGTTGGATCTGAGAACTACAAGTCGGGTCTTGTAACATAGAGCTGGGTCTCTCATAATTCTTTGAAGATGAATATATTCAAACATTGATCTTATGTATTCATTCAAGTTAAATAAATAAATAAAATATTTATTCTTTTATATATTGGTTGAGAAATTGAAATAAATATATGTTGTTCAAATAATTTATGAAAAGTGGAAAATTGTCCAAAGTTTTGTGACACTGATTCACCCACCCCTCTCAGTGTCAAGTGCTCATTTCAACAATTGGTATTAGAGCAAGTGACTTCAACACAGTTTAAACACTGAAAGGTAGATTCTGAAGAAATGGGTGGACAAATGGCTCTCTCCACAAATGAAGCTCCCTTATTTGATGGAACATATTATTCTTCATGGAGGGAAAATATGAAAAAATATCTGAAGTCAATAGGATCTGGATTTTGGGATTCGGTATTAAGTAAGCCCTGGCACTTAACTACTTCAAAGAGAAAAACCAAAACTGCAAAGGAAGAAAGGAGAAACATGTTAAGAACCAAACATCAATATAGCATAGAAAAACCTCAGAAAAAGTACTCAACGCCTTGAAAAAGAGATAATTTCAGATAATAAGCCTCTTCGAGGGGCAACCTCCTTTTACCCCACTTAAATGTTCAAGTCCAAGATGATTCAAAATGA